>JAFLJL010019049.1:6831-9331 GCA_018398815.1 Conus ventricosus
CTCATCACTGTCACTGACTACTGTTTACTGGCCATTGGGACTGCCCCGGCAATGTGGAATGTGGCACACTCACTCACTGTCACTGACTGAACTGTCATTGTGACTTGCCCCGGCAATGTGGCAATGTGGCACACTCACTGTCACTGACTGAACTGTCATTGTGACTGCCCCGGCAATGTGGCAATGTGGCACACTCAGTCACTGTCACTGTCTGAACTGTCATTGTGACTGGCCCCGGCAATGTGGCAATGTGGCCCTTTCATGGTCACTGTCTGAACTGTCATTGTGACTTGCCCCTTCAATGTGGCAATGTGGCACACTCACTGTCACTGTCTGAACTGTCATTGTGACTTGCCCCGGCAATGTGGCAATGTGGCTCACTCACTGTCACTGTCTGAACTGTCATTGTGACTTGCCCCGGCAATGTGGCAATGTGGCACACTCACTCACTCACGAAGGCTTTGTGACTCAACAGTCATTGTCGCCCATGTGAAGGAAGTGAAGGGGGTGGGGGTGGGGGGTGGGTCACAGATGTAGGAGGGGGTTTCCAGTACATGTTGGTTCAGATCAGGGATCATTGAAGCGCCACCGGAGTGCCGACACACGGCTGCAGAGCAGTGTCTCCTCCACTGGGTTGGCAAGTGACGGCTTCATTATTTTAATATTGCAGAACTTCTTCTTCTTCTTCTTCTTCTTTGCGTACGCCTTGGTCTACACGGTCAGTCCGGCCCTTGAGATGAATAGTGCTGATTTCTCCAGCTCTATTAGATTGTCGTAGAGCTTCGTCATGAGAGATGTCTCTGTTGGCCGCACCTCTCTCCTTGTCTGTTCATGCAATGGGCATCTTTGGAGCACGTGCTCCGCTGACTGTTCTTCCTGCCAACAAGGACAGACTGGAGAAGGCACCACCTTGAGCTTTCGGCACGAGTGACCGTTAAGTCTGTTGTGCCCTGTGCGGAGCCTCACCAGGACACTTTGTTGCTCTCTGGACAACAGATGATCATCATCCTTGGGTGTCCTGGGCGTTGTGATAGTCTGGATGATGCTTTGTATCTCGCTGTAGGTGATGCTGTTGTGATACTGCCCCCCTTGAGCACCCTCCCTCGCCAGATGATCGGCCAACTCGTTGCCTGGTGTCCCGCAGTGGGCTGGAATCCACTGGAGCACCGCTCTTCTGTTAGTAGCAACTTTCTGCAGTGCTTCGCTGAGGTTTGGGAGTTGGCTGTTCTGAAATGCCTGCAGGACAGAGAGGCGTCAGAGAGGAAGAATAGTGCAGAACTAAAGAGCGTGCAGGTCCGTATCGTCGCAGCTTTGAAACCAAATGTATCTGTATTCAGTCTTTTTATGGACTGCACATCGGGTTTTTTTGTTTGTTTGGTTGTTTTTTTTTTGTTTTGTTTTTTTTGAAGACGACTATTCAACATGTCTAAGCCTTGTTCCTCTTGCGGTAATCCTTTGGATGATGCTGGGGTTATATTGTGATACTCTCTCTCTCACACACACACACACACACACACACACACACACACACACACACACACACACACACACACACACACACACACACACACACACACACACACACACACACAGGCTAACACACAAAGAGTCTCTCTCTCTCTCTCTCTCTCTCTCTCTCTCTCTCTCTCTCTCTCTCTCTCTCTCTCTCTCTCTCTCGTTATTATGCCAACGATTTTTTTTCTTCATTGACACTTTAATGTTTGTTCTAGCATTATCCATAAAGCGCACAGAGCGTGAGATAACACGACGTTTTTACTGCACCATGAAAATACACACAATCATTTGCAAATTACCCGAAGTAAATAAGTATGAAACTCGCAGGCCAACTTTAGGTACCATCAACTTGATAAATTTCTTATATCAGGAGTATCAAGCGTATTAAGAGTCAGTGCTGCGTCAGGTATCGCCAGCAATAACATCTAAATCCTTCCACGGGAAACCTCTGACCACGTCTGCAGCCATTCTGTCCACGAGAAGACACAGACACTGCAAGACGTCATAAATGTTGTTGTTGTTGTTGTCATACCCTGGCTAAACGACTCCAGGGATCATCCAAACAGCTGAAGTACTTGAACACTATGGTAAAAATGCATCAGCTGGGGATGAGAACATTACGTTTGTGACCGGTTTTTTTCCCGGTTATCCCGCCACATGGGCAGCCACACTTCGACTTCGGGGAAGACGTCATAAATGAGATGACGTGTCATGAAGAAATTGACCTCTTGTCCTTCAGACCCCTGCCAGTTTAAAAAAAATGAAGCGACCGCAGACAGGCATTCAAACAAACTTCAAAGACAAATCACTGTTCCGCCGAACAAAAACGACAAACAAATGACAAGACAAAACGCGACGCGTTTCGACCCCTTTGGTGTTCTTCAGGCAAGACACAACCTTGAAGACACCGAACACGATGAACGAGCCATCACTTCTCTCCTCAGATTGGACGCAAAATGCAGGTGAAAATGAAAACGAGGCTGAA
>JAFLJL010019049.1:14331-26831 GCA_018398815.1 Conus ventricosus
TTGGTCACGTAGTACCATTTCTTGCAGCATTTCTGGTGTTAACCACGGGTTCATCTGCGGATGCCTAACTCTTTTTTGATGTAATGGCGCGTGTTTATTTATGATGTGAGGAATGTTTGGCACCAGAAGGACAGTGCATCATTGACGTCTGAGTAATTATAACTTAAGTGAAATGGGGAAATGTTTAAGTCATAGAGGTGTGCTGTTTCATTAAACTTTTTGAAAGAGCGGTATTGGATGGTCGCGTGACCTTTGGATAGTGGTTTTGGGAGCCTTAAGGACCACGTGCAGAAGACTGGACAGTGATCACTAATACCAGAATATACCACTGAAACATTTAATATTGCAGATTTGTTGTTAGTGTATACATGATCAATAAGAGTCGCAGTTGTTTTAGTTATTCTCGTTGGGGTTTGTACTAACTGATGGAGTGCATTAAGTGACAGTGTACTTGTACAAGCTGGTTGTTGTTTTAACATATCAATATCAAAGTCCCCTAACAGTGGTATATTTGAATTGTTGTGACAGATCCAATCCATCATTTGTACAAAGTTGTCATACCATTCGTATGTGGAAGATGGGTGTCTGTATAAATGTCCGGGTTATTAATGGCAGTGATTTGGAGTTTTTTTTTAAATTTCAATCCAGATACATTCGACAGTGTTAGTTTCAAGATAAGTTCTGCGTCGGGTAATGTTGGCAATTGATTGATGAATGTATACGGCAAGGCCAGTATGTTGGGGTTGATCACTGTCGCGTCGTTCTATGTTGTGTTCAGGAATGCTAATAAGGTTATCTGTGATGCGAGAGTCTAACCTTGTTTCACTTACGCCAAATACTTGTACTGGATGGGGTGACTGTTTTAAGAGTGATGAGATTTCATGGACCTTATTAAATAAATGATAGACATTGAGATGTCCAACTGTAAGTCCTGGGACAGCGGATTATGGAAGGCATGGGTAGTAAGGGAACACTGACACAAATCGACGAGGAAGACAGTTTACACAAAAAAGACGCAGAGAATTATAGGTTAAAAAACAGAATACAGGTGAGAAAAGTAACGTTGGTGGATAACGCACAATAATGACAAACGCACAGAAAGAATTTAAAGGTTAACTATTATGCCTAAAACAGATAACAGAATGTATCTTTAGAAAATTCAACAACAAACAACAACAAAAAGCAATGGTTGAAGCACGATGTCGAACAAATAGAAAGAAAGAAAACAAAGTATTAAGCTTAAAGCAATGAATGACGATAACACACACACACACACACACACACACACACACACACACACACACACACACACACACACACACACACTCACACACACACAACACACACACACACACACACACACACACACACACCACACACACACACACACACACACACACACACACACATACACACACACACACAGAAAATGTTTACAGCGGTGCAAATAAAGAGGATGCGATGAGTGCTATGAGCACAATCCACTTTAGAGCAGATTTAAAGAGTGTAGATGAAGAAAAGGGAAACAAAGCAAAGAAAAGACAAAAACAAAAAAATAAACAAACAACAACAACAACAAAACCCAAAAGAAAAGAACAAAAAGGTTGGGTTTTTTATATCTGTGATTCACGAACAATCTGTGGCGGTGAGATAGTAGTCCTGGTCCCAATGTCAGGAGGTTGGCCCAAAGTTTCTTCTCAGTCCACAAAACGACAGCACCTGCGCGAGCCGCCTACCTCACTTCAAAGTTTACAATGTCAGCCTACAATGACAATCATCTTCACACGCTGGTAGATTGGAAGTGTAGCACAATGAACACAATCGATGTCCTGAGCACAAACAAAACAGAAATAAGTGTGTTGTTCACACATCTTCAGTGTCCATGAGTAGACCATCTGATATACTTGTTCGGGGAAGCAAAAAAGAAAAAAAGATAACAACAATAAGAAAGGAAGGTGAAGGAATTGGGGGGTGGGGGGGTGGAGTGGTGAGGGTATGGGTATTTAAACTCGTGGAACTTGTATTAAACATAGTGGAGCTTGCATATAAATTTGCGCTCTCACGAACACGCGTACGCACGTTTGTACTCACTCACACACACACACACACACACACACACACACACACACACACACACACACGCGCGCGCGCGCGCGCGCGCGCGCACGACGCACGCACGCACGCACGCACGCACGCACGCACGCACGCACGCACGCACGCACGCACGCACGCACGCACGCACGCACGCACGCACACACACACACACACACACACACACACACACACACACACGGGTCTGTTTTGGTAAAACGGTGGGAAAAATGTCATGCTTTCTCCGCAGACCAAATAAGGTGGCGCCTACTTTCACTAACCCTCCTTGTTTGTCATTGTCCCAGTCATTGTGCTGCACTGGGGTCTCGGTCACAGTCATTGTGCTGCATTGGGGCTCTTGTCATAACAGGTGACACCCACCCACCCCACCTCTCCCTCCTCGCCCCCTCCCCCACCCCACCCTTTCCTTCCCTTTCCTTCACCACCCACAGCCCATTTCACTCCCACCCCCACCCCACCCCACTCCCACTCTTCCCACCCCACCCCATCCCCACCCCCGACTCCCCTACCGTGGAAAATGGGGAGAGATGGGGAGGGGTGAAGACGGGATAGGAAGGGTGGCTTGCCATAGGAGATGGTGAGTTTAACGTCATGCATCTCTCTCTCTCTTCTCTCTCTCTCTCTCTCTCTCTCTCTCTTCGTTTTAAGTATGTTGTTAAACGGACGTAATTTTTTTGGGTTTGGAAGAAAATTCAATTTTTCCCCAAACCCTATAAAAAAGGAGTGTTGCCAGTAAACATCAACCCCACTTTGGGCCCGGGGTTTGACCATTGGGGTTAATTCCCCATCCGGGAAGGGCCTGCGCCCCGGCATTTCGCCCCCCATCCCCCAAATATTTCTCTTCTTTTTTTGTTTTTTTTTCTTTAAAGCTTTTTTTTTCTTTTTCTTTTTTTCTTTTTTCCCACTGGTTCATCAGCAAAATGTCAGGTGACACGGGTGAGCTGTTTTTTATTTTATGCCATTTTGGGTTTTGGGCGTGGGGGTTGCACCCCGCTTACAAACCTTGGAGGGGAGAGATCTCTATCTCAGCCAGCTGGAGCCTTCCTTTCTTGAACCCTTCGACGGGGGTTTCGTGGAACTTTTCTTTCACCCTTGGGTGGGAAGGAAAAAATTTCCGCTTGTAACCTCGGGGATCCCTATCCCTGCCACGGGAAAAGAAGCCCCAAAGGCCACCCTGACCGGGAGTCCACTTAAAGGGGGACCGAAAAGGGTTTTTTCGGGGCTGCCACCTTCATGGGTTTGGGGGAGCGACCTTTTTCCCCTTACCTCCCCCACCCCCCATTTTGGTAACTATATGGTCTTCTTGGACAGTGTCTTGTTTTTTGGGTTTTCTAACCTCCAGGGGTTTGGGCGGTTTTTTTTTCTGCCCTTAATATGCTTTTTGGTCTGACCACCTTTTTTTTTTTGTTGTAACTGTTCCAAAAAAGGGGAACGGGTGTGGAAATTTGGTTCGAGATATCCTCTTGTTGTAAAATTGTAAAACGCATTATCTTTAATTGTGTTTTTCCGGCCCTTAGGGGGCTGGGGAAATTCTTTATTTTTGAACGGATTTAAAAAATTGTTTTAACTATATGAAAACCCTTTCATTCCATAAAGGGAAGTGTTTTGGTTTTTTCCCAGTTTACCCCGGGTTGAGTCATGCTTGTATTCCCTTAAATTTGTTTTTGGGGCCGGGAGAAAATATCGTAATGTTTTTTTAAATTTTCCATTTTTTCATAACACGAGAACGGATCGGGGAAATGCAGACGGCGAACGGCTAGAAAATTTAACCGCGGGAGTGGGAATTCCGGCCGTATCGCCCCGCATTTGGTTCCTTTCTCGTTGTGCCCTTTTTCCTAATTTTTGGGTGTAAACAGCAAGGGATGGTTTTTAGTTGGTTTTTTTTTTTGGAATTTGACTAAGGAATTTTCCTTTAAAGAAAAAAGGCATGCCCATGGGTTTCCGGGAAAATGAAAAGAATCCCCATGAGAAAAATTTTAAAAGAAAAAGGGAAAAAGGGAAAGAAATTATTATATTTTAAATTTCCCCTTTTTAAAGTGACAAAGACATTTTTTGGACCTTTTTAGGGCCACTGTAAACCCTTTTAAACACTGACGAAACTGCCCCCCCCCAAAAAAAGTACCCCACACACGGACGAGGACGATAGAGAAAAGACTTCCCTCATCGGGAGACTGATCCCCCGCCGTAGGGGGGAAAAAAATTTCCCCCATTTTTTTTCCGGAGCCCCGGTTTTGGGACTGGCGAAGGAAACCACCCATCCCGGGGGCCCGGGAAAGACGCCACCCGGGTAACCAGGCACCAGCGCCACTGAGATGTTGAAGGTGTCCTCACCCTTCACGGGGCCCAAAAAACCTTCCCCCTGGGACGGAAGACTACCCCATTTCGGGCTTCCCCCTTCTTTAGATCCCCCTCCCACGGTAAACCCCCGGGGGGGCACGGGAAAAGATGATCTTCAGCGTGTGGGGTGTGGGTGGGGGTTTGGGCGTCCCGTGTGTGGGGCCTGAAGCCGGTCACCGATTCGTTTTTTTTTTTATTTTTGGTTTAAAACCCTTTACTAGGCCCCTGTTTGATGTATTATTGTTTCTTTTGTGTCTTTTTTCTTTTAAATTATGTTAATCCCCCCCTTTGGGTAGGGGTTTTAGGGGGGTTGGGTTTGGGATAGAAGGCGGGATCCCAATTTTGGGGGTTTTTGGGGGAAAAATTCAATTTACTTTGTCCCCTAATCATTTCTAAAAAGGCTTTTCTTTCTATCCCCCATTGTTTTTTTTTTTTTTTTTCCCCTCGCTGGGCGTTTTTTTTTTTCCCCTCTTTTTTTAGACCCAAACCCCATTTTAGGGCTAGTTTTAGTGAATGATTGTAACGTGAAGTAAAAGTTTTTTGAAACCTCTTTCTTTTGGGGGGTCTGGGGGTTGGGGGATTGATGATCGCCCCCTTTTTCCTCCCCACTGCACATTTCCTGTTTAAGCCCCCCCCCCCCCCCCCCCCCCCCCCCTGCCGGTGCACCGCACGGACAATTATGGGGGAGATGCGGGGAACAGAATGTTTTTATTGGTTTTATAAAAGCGACACCCAAAACCCACTACCCCCCGACCCTTAGGCCCCTGTCAAATCTTTCTTTAGTGTTTTTGACGGGTTTTTTGGTTTGGGTGGGCCAGTGTCAGTGGGGAACCCTTTGGAGCGGACCTTTTTGGGGGGGCCCTGTCGGCAGTAGAGTCCCGTGCCCCTGGGGGGACCTTCGGCGCTTCCTTTCCGCGTTCGTCCCGTGTTTTTTTTTTTGTTTTGCCCTAGTACCGCCGTCAATTTTGTTAAAAAATTTCCGTTCTCCGTTTCCCATTACCTTAGTTAATAAAAACTTGGGGGGAAAGAAAGGGGGGGGGTTTGGAACCTAGATTAATAGGTCTTGCTTGTGCAGACCCGCCCAAAGCCTGTTTTTATTTGTTTTAAGGATTTTGGTCGCTTTGCCTGACCCAAAAGATGCCACTTTTTAGAAAGGTAAGTGTAGGCAGCTTGCCAAGCATTTGGTGCTTTGTTTAAAAGGGCAGATTTAAGACATTTAATTTCCGAAAACCGTTTTTTCGCAAAACCGGGTTTAAACGTAAGTCTTTTACTTCATTTCCAAAAAAAGGAAAGACAAATTCGGGTTAGGGGTTTTAATTTTTTTAAATTACCCACTATTTGGGGGATCTGTTTTTACCCAAAGGGGATTCCCCCCTAATTGGGTGGGCTTTCCTCTTCTGTCAGGGGCCATCCCAAGCCGTTTTTTTTGTTTTTTCAACTAGCTGCGAGGGAAAAAGGGGTTTTTCTTAATTGTTCAACACTAATTTGTGTGACTGGGGTTAAATTGGAAAAAAAAAATTTTTCCCAACCGGGGTTTTTGAGAATGGAAGTGGGGCGCAGTGGATCCCATTAGTGTCGTTCCAAAGCCACTTTTTCCCCTTTTTCTGCCCCCCCTCCCCCTTTCTTTCTGTTTCCCTTTCATTTAACAGACAGTGATTTTAGCACGGGGTTCCCCGTCTGTGGCTAAATCGTTTTGGCAGGGCTTTGGGCCCCTTTAAGGGGCCAAATTTTTTTTGATCGAGCCTTTTCTTTTCCTGGTCCCCCGGGGACCGGGGGGGTGCACGTGCGCTTCCGTTTTTTAGGGTCGGGCGCTTTTAAAATTTTATTAGCTTTTTGGGCCCTTGCGGTAGGGGTCGTTTAATTTTCTTTTTTTTTCCGCCCTGCCTTAGCTGTTGGGGATTTTCTTTTGCCTTTTCCCTTTTGGAAAATTTGGGGTTTGCGGGTTTGGGAAAGAAACGCGTTGTTTTTAAATTCCAGTTGAAAAGGTTTGTGATTTTTTTTGGCCTTTTTGCTTTTTAAATCTTTGAAGTCTTTTTTTGAAAAATCAACATTTGATCCAAAAAAAGGTTTGTTCCCCCGGGGGTTTTGGGTAACTTTTTTTTGGGTTCTTGGAAACCCCTGCAAAAGGGAAAAGTCGTTACAAAATTGATGATTTTGGCTTGTTGATTTATTGAAAATTTCCACATCGTTTTGAATTGTTTCCATTTTTGGGCTTTTTTTTTTCCCCATACAGAAAAACCTTTTGATTTGGACCACTTTTTTCCCTGTAAAAAGGGTTTTTCTTTTGAAAAATTGTTGTTCTAAAACTTTTTGGGAAGTTTTAAAAAACATAACGGGAAACTCCTTGGGTTTGGAAAACCGGGGGAAAAAAACCTCCAGCATTTGGGCCTAGTTATTAAATTTTGGGATCCCTCGGTGTTCTTTTGGGTGAGAAGATTTTTAGTTTGCTTTACTCATAACTTGGGCCGGGGTTTAATCATTCAGTTCTTTTTGGGCTAGCTTATGGGGTAGAACTCGTGAGGCAATTTGGTTTGGGAAGCTTTCTTCCCCTTCGAGTTTGAAAGGGTTTTTGGGATTGACTACACTTAGCCCATAAAGCATACATTTTTAAATTTTGTTTTTCAAACTACTCCTTTTTTTTTGTGAGACATCCCCAGATGGAAACCCTACGGTTGGAGATTTGTTGGGGGTTGACAACCCTTGTCAAAAAGTCGCCCCGGGGACTTTGTAAATTTCTCCTTCCCTTTTGGGGGGAAAATTTGGAAACAGTTTTTGACTCCCCTTAGTCATAGTTAAAAATTTGTAACTTTTACTAACTCCTTATTCCTTCTCGGGGAATACAGCTGAAATTTTAGCGGATTGGAGTTCCTGATACGTTGTGAGCTTACAGTTTGGGTTTTCCCAAATTTTTGGATTTTAACTTTTTTGGTTCTATTTTGAAAGGAATTTGGATTTTGGAGGAGATCTTTTTGGGTAGACCCACTTTTGGGTTTCCCTTTGGGGATAAAAGCACCTTCCTCGTGGTGTTTGGTTGGGTTTTTCCCCATGCGTGTTTTCCCGACATAAAACCCCTTTTAAGGCATTTCCCAAATTTTCAGTGAGTGTTGTCTTTCCCGGGGCGAGGGGGGTTAACCATCGTGGGGGTTTTTCCCCCAAAAAGACTCACTGTTTTTAAGAAGTGCTTTTTTCCCTTTGGGAAAATTTGGGGATAGTTTTCTTCAAAACCTGTGACAATTTCAGATTTTTGGGAATTTATTCCTTTTTGGTATCGTCCGAAACTAGGGGCTTGTGGGGGAAAAAATACTTTTTGACCCTGGGAAGTATTTCGACAGTGGTATTAATTGTAAAGTGGACCCACGTTCGAACCTTCTTTGGGATTTCGTTCGTCAGAGTTCGCGAAAGCTGTGAAAAACTTTTTGGTTATCACTTGGTTTTTTGGGTGACTTTTTTAGGTGAACTGTAAGTTAGGGAACACGTAAAAAACGACTGCGCCGGATCACACATTTCTCAACTCGGGGTTGAAGGAATCCAAACCGGGATGGGGAGCCCCATGACTCAGGCGAGACGGGCCCAACCCCCCGGTCGTTTTTCCCTTCGGGTTTGGATTCCCTTTCCAGCACCCAGTTTCCCCCCTACAGAGATGACCCCCTCCGGGGTTCCCCTCTCCGAGCCTCTGCCCACTCCAGCCCTGGGACTTTCCCTCCGCCGTACCTTCGGACGACTTCCGTTTTCCCGCCCTTCGCCTATCCCCTCACCCCTCCGGGAACACCCCCAAAGGGACCCCTTTTTTGAAAAAATTGAAGAGAAAGAGGGGCCCAAAGGGAAAGGAGGGAAAGGGAAAAAGAGGGGCAAGAGGAGGAACGGGAGGAAGGGGAAACCCTGGAGAAGGAGAAAAAAAGCCAAAGAAGAGAGACAAAGGGAAAGGGAAAAGGAAAAGAGGCGAAAGGGGAAAAGGAGATGGGGGAAAGGAAGGGGGAAAAGGAAGAGGGGGAAAGGGAAAAGGGGAATGGGGGAAAGGAAGGGGGAAAAAAAAGGAGAGGGGAAAGGGGGGGGAAAAAAAAAGGAAAAAGAGGCAAAAGAGAAGGGGGAAATGGAGGAGAGGGGGTTTTGGGAGAGGGGAAAAGGGGTTTGGGGGGGGGAAAGGAAAGGGAAAGGCAAAGGGAGAAGGAGAGGGGAGGAAAGGAACGGGAGCAAAGGGTCGAGAAAAAGAGAACATTTTAGAAAGGGGGCCCCAGAAACAGAAAGATTGGATTTTGGGAGGCTCGTTTGGTAGAGGAAAAAGAAAAAACTTCCGGCCCCCAAAACCTGGTTTCCCAACAGGTTAAGGGCACCCGGGGGGAAACCCCCAAAAAAGTTTCCTGTTGGGTTGGGGCTTTCCCGGAAAAAAAAAAAAAAAAAAAACCAAATGGAAAAAAAATTTTTTTCCTTTGGCCAACGGGAAAACGGATTTTAAAGGGCGGGTTTTGGGGCTCCAAAGGGGAAACCTTGGAGTTTTCCCCAGTTTGGGAAACCCTGTCCCCCATGGAATTTGGGGGATTACCCTCCCAGAAAGGAAATTAAAGTTTCCTCTTGGAGAACCGGGGGAAAAAAGGAATTTTTGGGAGATGCATTCCCAAGGGGGAAAAAAAAAGGGCCCTTTCGCCGGGCTACAAGATTCTGAGCCTTGCAGTTTTGCCCGAAAAAACCTTCGAGGGTTTTAAGTTTTTGGGGGAAGAAAGTGGGGTTATTTGGTTTGGGGGGGAAAATGTTTGGTTGTTTTTTGGAATTGGGGTTGGTTTTTTAAATTGGGTTTTTGTTGGGGAAAAATTTTGGAAGGGGAATTCGGGGGGGGAAAGGAAAGGCCCCCCCCCCGGGGCCAAAGGCCCCCGCCCCTACTTGCCCCCACCAGGAAAAAGGGAAGGAAACCCCCCGATGGGGAGTCACGTGATCCCAAACCGCCCGCCCGGCCCCCAAGAACTTTTCCCCCCACTTTCCGGGAAACATCAAAGCCAACCCCAAAAGCTTTTTTGCTTCCCCTGGGGGGGAAAGGGGGCATTTCGTTGGGGATTGTCCCAAGAGGGGGAAAAGGGAAAAACCCGAAAACTCCATTTTAGGGTGGCATTTGGAGAGTGGGGTCCCCAACCCCAACATTCCTCCCTTTCCCGCCCGTATGTTGGCAAATAGTGGGCAATTGGGGGAAAACCGGAAGCACAGCGGTCTTCATCAAACAACAGCTAGTCCCAAGTGAGGCACCTCGAGGGAAAAACCAAGTTTCAGGAAAAAAAGGGGGGGGGGTTAAATTTTTTTTCCCCCGTTTTTTTTTTAAAAAGGGGGGGGGCCCCCCCCCTCCCCAAAAGGGGCAAAGGGTTTTTGGGGGGGGCCCCGGGAAATTTCCTTTTTTTCCCAAAAAAGGGGAAAAACCCCCCAAAAACCCCCAAAAGAAAGGGGGCCCCCCCCCAAAACCCCCAAAGGGAAAAAAAACCCCCCCAAATTGGGGAAAAAAAAAAAACCCCCAAAAAAAAAATTTCCCCCAAAAAAGGAAGGAAAAAAAGGGCCCCCGGGCCCCCCCAAAAAAAAAAAAGGTTTTTTGGGGGGAAAACCCGGTTTAAAAAAAGGGAAAAAAACCCCGGGGAAAAACCGAAAAAAAAAAGGGGGGGGCCCCAAAAGGGGAAAAAAAAAAAAAAAACCAAAACCCCAAACCAAAAAACCCCGGGGGAAAAAACCCGGGGGAAAAAAAAAAAACCCCCTTTCCAAAAAGGAAACCCCCCCTTTTGGAAACCCTTTTTTAAAAACTAAGGGGTTTTTTCAAGGGAAATTTTAAAAAAAAAACCCACAAAAGGGTTAAAATTTTTTCCCCCGGGGGGTTAAACCGGCCCCCCCCAATTATTTCCCCCCCCCCGGGGGGGGTTTGGGGCCAAAAAAAAAAGGGGGAAAAAAAACCCCCCAAAAACCCCGCAGGGCCCCCCCCCCACCCCCCCCCAAACCCCCCCCCCCCCCTTTTTTTTTTTTGGGGGGGCCCGGGGCCCGGGGGGGGGGAAAAAAAAAGGGATGAAGGGGAAAAAACCCAAGGGGGAATTGGTTAAAAAATTTAAAAAAATTTTGGGTTTTTTGGGGAAAAAATTTGGGGGGTTTGGGGGGGAAACCCTTTGGGTTGGGGGGTTTTTTCCCCAAAAAAATTTTTTTTTTAAAAAAATTTTTCCCCAAAAAAATTTTCCCAAAAGCCTTTTTTTTTCCCCGGGGGGCCCCCTGTTTTCCCCCCCCTTTTTTCCCCCCCCTTTTCCCTTCCCCTTTTTTTTTTTTTTTTTTTTTTTTTTTTTTTTTTTTTTTTAAAAAGGGGGGGGGGCCCCTTTTTGGGTTTTTTTTTTAAAGGGGGGGGGGGTTCCCCTTTGGGGGGAAAACCCCCCCCCCGGGGCCCCCTTTTTCGGGGGTTTAAATTTTAAAAGGGGGGAAAAACCCGGAAAAAAATTCCCTTTGGGGGGGTTTTTTTTTCCCAAAAAGGGGAACCCCCTTTTTTGGGGGGCCCTTTTTTTGGGGGGGGGGGTTTTTTTCCCCCCCCCCCCCCCCGGGGGGGGGGGGGCCCCCCGGGGGGGGGGGGGGGGCCCCCCCGGGCCCCCCTGCCCCCCCCTTTTCCCCCCCTTTTGGGGCCCCCCCCCCCCCGGGGGGGGGGGAAAAAAAAAAAAGGGGGGGGGGGGCCCCTTTTTTTTCCCCCCCCCCGGGGGGGGTTTTTTTAAATGAAAATTTTTGGGGGGGGCCCCCCCCAAAAGGGGGGGGGTTTTCCCCCCCCAATTTTCCCCCCCCTTGGGGGGGGAAATTTTGGGGGGGGTTTAAAACCCCCCCCCCCAAAGGGCCCGGGGGGGACCCGGGGCCGACCCGGGGGGGACCCCCCCGGGGGGAAAAGGGGGGGGGGGCCCCCTTTTTTCCCCCCCCTTTTTTCCCCTTTTTGGGTTTTTTTGGGGGGGGGGGGGGTTTTTTTTTTTGGGGGGGGGAAATTTTTGGGGGGGGGGAAAACCCCCGGGGGGGGGGAAAAAGGGGGGGGGGGGAAACCCCTTTTTTTTTTTTTTTAAAAAAAGGGGGGCCCGGGCCCCCCTTTGGGGGCCGGGCCCCCCCCTTTTTCCCCCGGGGGGGCCCCCAAAAAACCTTTTTCCCCCCCCCCCTTTCCCCCCAAGGGGGGGTTTTCCCCGGGCCCCCCCCCCGGGGGTTTCGGGGCCCCCCCCCCGGGGGGGCCCAAACCCCCCCGGGGGCCCCCCCGGGGCCCTTTTGAGGGGGGCCCCCCCCGGGGGGGCCCGGGGGGGGGTTTTTGGGGGGGCCCCCCCCCCCCCCCCCCCCCGGGCCCCGGGGGGGTTTCCGCCCGGGGGGGGGGGGGGGGGGGGGGGGCCCCCCCCCCGTTTTTTTTTTTTTCCCCCCCCCCCGGGGGTTTTTTTTTTTTTCCCCCCCCCCCCTTTTTTTTTTTGGGGCCCCCCCAAAAAAAGGGGGGGGGGCCCCCCCCCGGGGGGGGGGTTTTTTTTTTTTCCCCCCCGGGGGGGGGGGGTTTTTTTCCCCCCCCCTTTTTTTTTTTTTCCCCCCCCCTTTTTTTTTTTTTGGGGTTTTTTGGGCCCCCGGGGGGGAAAATTTTAAAAAAAAACCCCCCCCCCCCCGTTCCGGGGGGGGGGGGGTTTTCCCCCCCCCCCCCAAAAAACCCCCCGGGGGGGGGGGGGTTTTTTGGGGGGGTGGGGGGGGGCCGGCCCCCCCAAAAACCCCCGGGGGAAAAACCCTTCCCCCCCCCCCCACCCCCTTCCGGGGGGGCCCCCCCCCGGGGGGGGGGGGGTTTCCCAAAAAAGGGGGGGGAAAACCCCTTTTTTTTTTTTTTGGGAAAAAAAGGGGGGGCCCCCCCCCCAAAAAAAAGGGGGGGTTGGGGGTTTTTTAAAAAAAAATTTTTTTTTTTTGGGGGGTAACCCCCGGGGGAGGAAAAAAAACCCCCCCGGGGGGGCCCCCCCTTTTTTTTAAAAAACCCCCCTTTTTTCCCCCCTTTCCCCGTCCCCCCGGGGGGGGGGGCCCCCCGGGGGGGGCCCCCCCCCCCCCCCCCCAAAAAAGGG
>JAFLJL010019049.1:31831-52646 GCA_018398815.1 Conus ventricosus
ATGAGAGCATGCATGGAGTTTTTCTTTACGCACGGTTACCATTTTTGGGTCATGTATAGGAGAAACTTTCAACGTCAAGATTCCCCCCCCCCCCCCCCCCCCCGCCCAATTCGCTGAATTCATCTTGATGTACTACTCTGCATAAAACTGCTGCTGATTTTTAAAAAAAATTGTGTCCCTTGGCTCATGTTGTTAAGTGCTAGTCATAAGTGTAAATGACAAGTCCAAGGGTCATGGGTTCGAATCCAAAGCATGCTCGTCCCAAATGGGGAAACAAAAAATGGGGCAGCAAGGGCATCCGAGTCATGAACCGTGGGCCCAACTCCACCCCTAGAGTGTCAGGAGATAAGGGCCGAAAACACTTGCTGAAGGGCTTCTCTTCTGGAGACCTCTCTGCGGCCAACGCTCTCCACGATTTTCTTTCTACTGATGCTGGGTTAACCATTGACTCCGGGAATAGGCCGGAGACGTCCGAAAACCGGAGGACACTGGAAAGACCATAACCAAGCTTCTGTGGGCTGCTCCCCACTTTGCCTTAAACATTGGCTACTAAGTACAAAAGGAAAAGAGCTCCTGAATTCACGCGAAAGGGGGAAGAATGATGAATCCATCTGCTCACCAATCACAACTGCATATACCATACGGACTATGACCATGACCACATGAATATCCATGTGTCATGTGAAAGCGTGTCGCTACCAACCCGTGGCATGCAATCCACAGAACAAATATGGATGTGTGAAGACATCTTCTGAAGGAGCAGCAGCGCACTGCATCAGTCAGATAAGACGCTCGGAACCAAGCCAGGATTTCAACCACAGGCCTAGGACACCCACGCTTTGGTTCGATGAGGTATTTCACAAGGCCCTCGATGCCAGGCGCCGAGAAACTCAACCTGCAACGAGCACGAAACAGAAGATTGTGGGAGAAACTGGATGCAAAAATCGCCAAACCTCGATCATACTATAGGGAAAAACACCCGAGCCACATATGGACATTGTGTATGTCACATGTAGAGACGCCTATGGACCAAACTACAAAAGAGAAAACACCTCCAAAGAAATCCAAACCCAAGAGATGGACAAGATCAGGATCCAAAAGATAAACTCAAGAAGCAAATGAAGACCGCACTGCCAGCAGAATAACAAAGCGTGGAAAAACCGCTGGAAAGACCTAAAGCAAACACAGCGCCCTCACAAAGCGAATCTGCGAGAAGAGGAAGAGCAAAAAGAAACGACCCAAAGCACTTCTTCAGAGACCCCTTCCAGTTTGCCCAGAACACGGTTTGACAGCCAAAATCTGGACCCTAAGTTGGACAAAGGGTTTCTGAGCACATCTGAGGAAATCATACTCTGACTCACGAGCAAAGAAACACTCGACATCAAGGTCCGTGAAGGGCCCAACCAACCCTAAGGTACAGTTTTTCTAGACAAGCATCCAACGATGGCGAAATCAAGAAGGTGGTCAACAAAGCCAAGCCAAATCATCACCAGGCCAAGCGAATACCTTCTACTGTACAAGAAATGTCCCCCAAGGTGCTGATGCTCCACAGGCTTGCTGCGATCAGCTGGATAAACCAGAAGATCAGCGGCCAGTGGATGACGGCAGAAGATTGTACAACATCCCCCAAAGCAAAACTCAATGAACATCACAGCCATTCAGGCCAATATCACTACTGAACTCGAAGGCAATAATCTCTTCTCGTTCTTCATGGCAGCAAGGCTGACCAAGTACCTGATGGAAAACAAGTACTTTGATGTTCCAGTCCAGAAAGGTGGCATCGCCCAGGCGTGTGCTGGCTGTGTAGAACACGCCACAATGAATCTGGACGCAATCAAGAGCAAAAACAGAAAAGAGAGACCGGACTAGGTAGTTTGATCTGGTAAACGCATATGGATCTGTACCCAGGAGATGATACAGTTGGCTCTTGAGAAGTACCATGTGCCCAAAAAGAAACATCTGCGACAGGCTCAAAAAGTACTTCAATGGCTTCGCATTGCGGTTTCTCTTACCAAGATACACAACAAATTGGATCAACTGGGAAGTGGGCATTGCAATGGGCTGGCAATGGTCCCCAAATACTGTTCGTGTTGCAATGAAGTCATCTTGAAAGCACAACAAGCAAAACGCAAACAAACAGAACCTGGTGATTGATACAAGAAGCCCGCCCCTCAAGCCTTCATGATACACTACAGTATTTCATCCAGAGAAGAACGAGACACATCTTGTGCTGGAAAGCTGACACCTTAGTTGGCCGTCAGTCCAGAATGAAGTTCAAGCCAAAGAAATCACGATCTCTCACTGAAAAAGAACAGTGCCGAATCTGTGGTCTCATGTTGCCAACCAGGCATTCCAACAGTCACAAAGAGCCAGTCTAAGCGCCTTGGAAGATGGTATGTAACTCTAAAGACCACAAAGAGGCAAAAGAAACCAAACCAGATGTCGGAAGAAGGCTGGAGACCATTGACCAGTGTGGGCTTCCCTCAAATACAAGTCAGGTGTCCTGAGTTCATGCTGATACTAAGGCCCCTATGCCCTCTGAATGAGCATACGACAGCTGCCACCAGCATAGTGGAGGCAATGGAAGCCAAAATCAACAAGTTTCACCAGGAAATGGTATTGTGTCCCACCCGGGCTGACTGACATAGGCCCGCTGTACTGTCGCCAAGCAAACTGAAACCTACCTCTGAAATCCATCCTGGAAGAATACAAAGCAGAAAGATCAACTTAAAGCTTGCTGGAGGACTCAGAACAAGTGGTAGAAAGGCAATCAAGCCCCAGCTTGAAGACAGCAAAAATGGAAAATTCAAGAGCGATGATTCTGCAAAAAAAGAAAGTCTCAAATCAGAGAAATAACAGACACACACAGACCAACAGACAAGGACTGGGGGTGACCAAAACTGAATCGTGGTCAAAGGCCAAGGAAAAGTCAAAGAGACAGGATGATTCAGGAGATGAGAAAAAAGAAGACCAAAAACACTTCAAAAAGCAGTCCAGCAGAGCACAAGAGCATGGACAACGTGGGAGAATGCACTCCAAAGAAGTCCTCACTTAGAATGACATTTGGCACATGGCCCCACTCAGAACAGCTTCATTTCTCAGATCTGCAATAACCTTTCTCCCTCAAATGCAAACCTGGTGATGTGGGAAAAACAGACGACCTGCATGCCCCCTCTGCCATGAAACAAACATGGAGCATGTCCTAAGCTCATGTAAAGTCACCCAGGCTCAAGGAAGGTAACACATGGAGGCACAACCAAGTCTCAAAGAGATTGTATCAAGTAGTCTGGGCTAGTACCAACACCACAAAGGGAAAATCAGGACTCCAAAAGCAACCCGCAAACATTCTTCAACGCAGAGGAGCGGCAAATCATGGCCAAGAACAACATTGCATCGGAACATCAGGCAGAGTCTTCTGGACGGGGCAATGACTAGGAGTGTCATTGCAGACCCCTATTGTAAAGAGTCACCCAAGATCATCAGCAAAAGTGGCATAGACCAGACATATAGTCCAACACCTCAGTCCAACCAAGCATCTATCATGATCGAGCTCAGACGATGCCATAAGAACATAAGGAGGCAGCCCAATCTACAAGACTGAAAGCTGCTGCTCTGGCAAAACGAGCCTGAGAGAAAGGCTATCAAGTCAAATCCCTCACTGCAGAGACTGGACAGGGTTTGTAAACTCTGCATACAGCCTCATGAAAAAGCTGCTCATTTTGCAGGAGGGAAAAAAACCAGAGCCCTGAAAGCAATGGCAAACGCAGAAGTGTTCAAGGCTGATCTGGTCAATAGGAGGAACAAAAGTGAACTTCATAAGCTTACATTTCCTACAAATATCAGGTGCCCTGGGGCGCATGTTAGAGTGCGAGGCATTAAGTGGAAAAATGAGCATGTCCAGAGTCCATGGTTCAATCCCTGCCATGGCTCGTCCCAATATTGAAAAAAAGGGCAGCAGAGGACAGCAAATCATAACCGGTGTGTCCCAACCCCCCTAAGTGTCAGAGATAAGGGCCGAACACTGCTGAAGGGGCTTCTCTTCCTGAGGACTCTCTGCTGCCACCTCTCCACAGTTTCTTGTCTGTCATAATACTGCTGTTGGAAATAAAAAAAAAAAAAAAAAAACTCGTCAAAACTGTTGATTCATCAAAATTGCAGTCTTTTCTTGTTTCTTTTTTCTTCCTTTTTTTTTTTCCTACTTTCTTGTTGTTGTTTTTGTTTTCAAGTTTTCTGCCTTTTATGGAACTTTTTTTTCCTGTCTTCGTTCTGGAAACTCTTTTGACTTTGTTTTCTGGTTGCGATTTATGATCGTGCCAGATTGTTGTGGGAACGATTGCTGTGTCTATGTGTGTGTGTGTGTGGTGTGTGTGTGTTGTGTGTGATGTGTGTGTGTGTGTGTTCGCCTCAACTGAAAGCTGATGAAACGAACCCCTCCCCTTTACAACAAAACAAAACCCAAATTAATAAAGCCATACCTAACGCAACGAGCCGCACCACACGCACACGACACAAAAACGCACCGCACTTTATGCGCGCACGAAGGCGCATACACACATGCGCACGGCAAGAACGAACACACAACACACACACACACACACACACACACACACACACAAACACACACACACACACACACACACACACACACAGATCAGAAGCAACAACCCGGAAAGGATTCAAAAACTCTAACTTTCATCTTTCTATATTGCGCTTATAAGATCAAACTTACATATGGTCAAGAATGTACTTTAGGCGCACTCCCAAAATTTCTCTAAAAAAGTTACAAATTTGGATTTGCAAAGCCTTAAATTTGCTCTCGATATCCCTATTCATGCCCTAAACCACAGACATATAGAGAAGCTAATTTTGCCCCTTGATGATTAACGTGATAACTAGCGGCATCAAAATTTGTCATAAATCGAAGTGCTGGTAAGAATTACATTCAAGAAGATTTAAAAATTAGATCAAGACGCTGTATTTCCAAAAAGGCAATTACGATTAAATCGCAAGAACCAATTAGCTAACAAATTCTTCTGATTTGATTAAATGTGCAAAAATAGCTATTAAAGAAGTGGTTAATAAAACATCTTCTTACTCTATTCCATCATGGAAATACAAAACCTATTCTTGATACTGGTATTCTGTTAATAAAAAGCAGGGTAAATATAAAATATCATCACAAATTTAGCAAAATCACATGTATACGAAAGATACAAAATCATTTCAGTGTTTTACTGATGTTCCGTTTTAATGATGAAATGTTGGTGCAGCATTTGTTTATTCCTTCCAACTCAAAGATCGTTTCTTTGTGGGTAGCAAATTTATCTAATTCTCAGCCGAATTAGTTAGCTGATAATGATGCAATGGAATTTCAAACAGAATTTTCCCCATTAACATCCTCAATAGTTTTCTTTTGTAAATTCCAAATCAGTCCTAACTTGCACTTGACTTCCTCTAATTATATCGACACACCCGACATTGTGTTTGAAATTAAATATCTTTTAATACTGTCTGGTATCCTGTCAACCCGGGGTAATGTCAGGGGAGGAAGGACTAGCGCACAGCCCAAAACACATCACTCACAGCTTGCTTACAATCTCATTCACATATCATGCATTCGTCACATCAAACCACTATAAAGTGCTATAACTTTACACACATAATCATGGAAAGAAACATCAAGCATATGGAGTCAAACCCAAATAAACATTCTCTCCTTCCTTGAACTCACCAAACCATTTATCTAAATCACATAACTAACCCGTATAAATAGATTTTTCACTACCTGGCCAGTGATCTTAAACTATTCACGAATCACTGATCTTTCCTTTTCTTTCTTTTTTTTCTTTCTTTTCAATGTCATTCACAAACCCCACACGACACAACTGCTGCACTGGGCAGGTTGGACAACCGCTGGCACTGGTCAGTTGGACAGCTGCAACTGTCAGGTTAGACCGCTGCTTGGTCAGTGACTGCGATGAAAGTGGTGCCGGCCAGGTATGAGGGTCGAACCCCCGGTTAGATCGACATAGTACAACAGACATCGATCTTTTCTCCTTTCTTTCTTCCTGCATTAACGCAATGCACACTCTCTCACTCTCTCTCTTCTAGTCTGCCTCTATCAAATGGACATGGTTGCTTTTCCTTGTCTTTTTCTTTTTTCCTTTTTTTTTTTCCTTCATCATTAGCAACTCTCTCTCTTCAACATCTCTCCTTTAGTCCTTCCCTACTCAGACTCTAATCTAGGGCTAATGCACAGCTCTCGGTTTCTCTTCCCTCCTCCACTCATCTCTCTCTGCCCTTCTCCCGTGCAAAGCCTACACCCAGAACCTCTTCCATCTCTGTCGGTTTTTCGTTCTCGCTCCTCGTTCTTTCGTTCCCCCTCACTTCTTACCCGTTCTATGTGTCCAAAGGGTGATACCATTGTCAGTATTTTTACCCCGCTTTGTACAGGTTTACCCATCCCCTCTCATTCCATGTGACTTCAAATCGTCAGAGTCACATCTATTGGCCTTGCTCACTGTGGGGTCAATGGGTCATTTATTAATTAGCTTGATTTTACCCACCAACACAACAAACTCCCCCTTCCTACTTCACCCGGCGACGTCTGGCTAACTCTGACACCTGGTCTTGTAAATTAGCCGGATCAGTCTGGTCCTAACGTGGCCGATACCGCTGGCCAGAGCTAATTGAACGTTGGTCAGCCCTCTCAGTCTGTCCTCCGCTCCCAAGAACTAAAAATACCTTTAATTTGGCTGAGGCGACGCATGAAGTCGTCCTACCTGGCCACAGGATGTTTTTGATTTGGGCTTAAGTCCGACGAAGCTGCTGCGACTGACCACGAATACGGTTGTTTTTCTATTTTTTGTCCGTGACAAGTTGCGTGGGGGGCCTGGCAAAAGACTATGCTCTGCATTGTCTCAAAACAATGGTACTAAAAAAAAACAACAACCAATTTGCTGACAACGCACAGCTCACGTGCAAGTTTTTTGCAAAATTATTTACACAAAACGGTTTACAAATTATCAACATGTATCACTAGTAAATAACACGCCCAATGGTTATCATTGACGTGCACTTTTGCCTTTTTTTTCAACTCAGTTTCTGAAACCTCCTGTGCGCACTTATGCAATTCCCCTACCTGCCGGATGCACATCTTCTCTTCACAACTACTATGAAAAGCACATCTAAGATGATCACAGTCCTATGACACCTCACTGAGGAATCTCCATCCACACTATCGCAAAATGGCATTACTACACAAGCGACTGTAGCTCCAACAAACTACATTACAATGAACAAATCTCACAAAGAAAATATGAACCATACCACAAGTGGGAATGAACCCATTTCCCCTCATGCCTTTCACTGTAATCCAGCGCATATTATTTACAGAGGAGCTATGCAACCCCGAAATCTGACTGCCTCTCTCTGATTGCAGCTTGCTAGACGACACGACTAAATAGTCAGCTCCTACATTCTGTCGACCTGGAAATGTACTTAACTCGATAACCTGAAGGGCTGCCATGCCATTGCCCATGCAGCAACCCGCTGTTTTTCAGCTGCGCCTCCCTGGCAGGAATTTGAGTGGTGAGACAGTCTCTATCAATCACAACTCTTTCCCATACAATATTGTGAAATTTCTGCACGGCCCCCACTACAGCCAAACACTCCTTCTCTACCATTGCGTACACCTTTTTCACACTTCGTCAGCTTCCTGCTTGCATACTTCACAGAAACTCACCCCTTCGTGCTCCCTGCACCAATATACTGCACCTACTACCACCACCAGATGCATCTTACCAACAAAATGGTTGGACATATCCGGTAGCCTTCAAATGGGACGGGAACCTAGTCGTTCTAGCACTGTCTGCAGTGTTTGCTTGCAGCGTCTGACCACTCGAACCACTTGCCGGTTTCCCTGCCTTGACCAATCACTGAGAGAATCGTTGATTGCTGCAAATTTTGGAACAAATTCCTAGTAGAAACCAATAAAACCTAGCAGACTCCTGACTTCTGTTTTGGTCTTTGGTCTCTCTAATTTCATCATCTTCTCCCCTTTCCCTTTTCTGAGCTGCTTTGTGTCGCCTCCAACCACAAAACCTAGGAACTCCATGCTTGGAAAACCAATCTGGGCACTTTGATTGTCTGGCTGTGAGAGTGGCTCATCTCAAACCTCTCTAAAACTGCTTCCCTAGCTGCTCATATGCTCCTCCCATGTCTCAGATGCTATCAGAATGGTCATCCATGAAATTCACTACGCCATCCAAACCCGTCAATAACTTCCTCATCATCCCGAGAGAAAACTGCTGTGCGTTGACCATTACCAAAAAGAAGTACTCTACTCGCCACTGGTATAGCCCCATAGGAGTGGAAATGCGTGACTTCTTTTGATCCTCACCAAGCAATTTGCCAATAACCCTTGCTCATACCTATCCTGGTGAAATCATACTTGCTCTTGCTTGGGCGATCCTGAGCGAACGGTCTTCACCGTTCGTATGACTTCTGCATCGACCTTGTGACACTGTTCAGACGTCTGATAGTCAACACAGAATCGATGCACACCTACTTTCCTCACTAAGACGACGGTGCACTATACGATGATTTGACGGTTCACTCACCCCACAGGTCCAACATCTTTTCCACCTCCCCTCGATCACGTCGTTTGGTGCATACGGATCGGGTAAGGTGTCACAAATCACTCAATAATACAACAAAAAAAAACAAACATAAAAAATACATACAAAAAATGTTACGGGTTTTTGCGATGTTACCTCCACATACAGTCTCTAGAGTTGTCCTGCCTGGTTTCTCATCAGGGACGCCCTATACAGTTTTAGGAGCCCCCTACTTCCTCCTGCTCCTACTGTCAAGCCCTTCATACAGTGAGACATCCCGGATGACTCTCTCCTGGAAACCAGGCAACAAAATCTCCCCTTCTCTGCTGGTCTTTCCTTCACCTCCCTCAATGATTGCTGCAGCTCCTAGTGCTGATCCTCACCTGAATATATGTGCGGAGCAAATTCGCATGGAAAAGTTTTGGTTTCCCCATTAACATCAATCGGTAATCATGATCTACTTTTCCAATGAATGTGAATGGTCCTTTCCAATGCAATCTGCAGCTTGTTTGTGATCCGTTGGGAAGCAGTAACAGAGACTTGATCTCCCACCATTGAGGAATTGCTGTCCCTCACCTTCCTGGTCATGTTGCTTCTTCTGAAACTACGACCTACCTCACTGCAAACTTTCCCTTGCACCTTACATGTCTCCTCTAGCCTATTGCGTCAGCCACCACATACAGATTAAGTGTTTTGACCTCTTCTGACTCCTGTTCTCTGGACCACAGCTCTTTGAGAAATACCCACAGGTTCCCCGAACTGTCCCCCCATACAGCAGCTCAAAAGTGAAAAGCCTGTAGCTCGTCCGGAGGCTTCCCTGTAGGCGAACAGAGCCGCGGAATGTAACGGTCCCCATCTGTGCCTTGGCCTTTTCCTCAAAGCTTCTTAAGATGCCCTTCAGCAACACCATTGAATCTATCCACACCAACATTGCATTGTGGGTGGTATGGGGTAGTGAGAGGGGAGCTGTGTGATCCCTAGCACCTGTTGACCTCCCTCATCACGCCTGAGGTGAACTGTGACCCTCTGTCACTGGAGATTTGTGACGCAACACCCACCAGAAAAGAATGTCTACCAGCCCTTCAGCACCTGTGCGTATCTACGCCTTTCAAATGCGACTGCTTCTGGATATCAGGTCGCGTAATCAACGAGCGTCAAACACATACCTTGCCCACCTGGAACAGGCGAGATTGGCAATCTGATCAACAGCCACTCGCCTGAATGGGTGTCAATTAAAGGGGGATTGTTTAAGAGGCGCCTTCCTCCTCTTCACCCCTCTTGTGCGACCTTTGACAACACATCACAAAAGACATGCAGAACCGCTTTAAGGCCCCTGAGCCAATGCCCCTGGCCAATGAAAATCATCAAGATACGGTCAGCTGTTTTGCTGTGCCGAATGACCCGCCATGACGACTCGTGACCCACTGACATGAACAGTGTCACGATAAGTGCTGGTACCATCTAACCTGATTGTCACTTACCTGGTCTTCCCTTGTGAAAACCTCGGTAGCAGCAACCTGCCTTTCCACCAAAATACTGTCTCACCTCCTCGAACCACCTGTTTCTCTCCACCTCTTGCCAACTCCGCAAGACTTCACGAGCGAAGGGCCTTGTTCCTGCCTGCCCTAAACTCAGCAGGCCGACACATCTATGCCTACTCCTTAGCTGAAGACTAACGATGTTATCACCTTTTTCCTCCTTCGTGCTCGAGGTTTGAACTGCTGCCCCTAGCAGTCAACAACTCAGGATCCCCGGATCCCTTCACCTGAATATTTTCCAAAGATCAAATCATAAAGGGGTTTCTCCATCACCAGTGCGACAACTCGCCTGAGAATTAAGGGTACGTAACTTCTAGCTTAAGCAACTGGACTCCCCACATGCCATCGAATTAGAGTACAGTCTGGATATGCCCTTCCAAATCCCCTTCATCGACCAGCTTTGTTTCTTACTAACACCACATGAACAACCATGTCCCGTAACACTTTCACCCTCTGCTGGCCAATCCATCCCCTTCTTCCACGGGTACGAAGCACTACAGCCTAGTGCCCTCCATCCCTGACACTGACTGCCTGCCAGAGGCTAGCCATAGGCCCACGCCACCTCTTCAGATTGGATCCCTTTTGGTTCTCCACTGCAGGTCTTTCCCCTGGAGACCCATAACCACCTCTTGCAAGGCGCTTGCCTTCTGGAACCTCATGCACAATCCCTCACCACATGTCCCTTCTTGGTGACAAATGAAACAATCTATTGTCCTTTGTCCTCCTTTCTACCCCACCACTTGGTTTGCAGACTTTGCAGAAAACTCCCCTAGTCTCCTTGCACTCTTCTCACCCTGTGCCTGGCACCTGTTCTTCTTTTCTCCTGCACCTTAGTGCCCAAACGTGCCTCTCTAGACAACCTCTGCTAACTTCAGCAACTCCCCTGCTGTCCTCGGCTGTCACTCTTTCAAATGTATAGTCAACTCTGGACTGAACCTGACAAAATCTTTTCTTTCATAACCACTCGTCATTTCAGCAAACGCCTTTTTCGTACCACTCAACTCTAACCACTCTCATAAAAAAGTGCGATTCTAAACGGCACCCAAACTGAGTGTACTTTCACCTGCTTGTAAATCTAGCTGATCGAAATTTCTTTCTGAAACCCTTCCTCGTAGGTCAAATTCCCTTCATCAAAGAACTCCTCACACAACAAAATCAGAGTGTTGGTCTGCGGGTAACTCAGTGAAAACTGTAACGCCTTACCCTTCAATAGCGTGACAAATGACGCCCACTCTTCTGAAGGCCAACCCTGACTAGTAGCAAACTTTCAAAACGATAACTGGATGTACGCACAATCGAATCCTGATCTTCAGAAATTTGGGCAACTTTTGGTCGGGCATATCTGCGCCCAGGGTCCACTGGAAACTGAGCTACCATCAATCGTGTCTCCCGTTGGTATTTTCACTCTCTCTAAATCTAATTGAATCCTTAATCCTTTCTGTTTCCTGCGTTTCCATAGTCCTTTCCTGTTTTTCCTGCGTTTCGCTAGCTTTATCGTGCCTGCTCTGCTAATGCTATGTCTACTGCACACTCGTCTTTCCGCTCGCTTCATCTCTTTTTCCATCATTTGTTGGTTTCAACAATCACGCACTCTTCTCCCAGTACCCTAAATCACGAGCGACGCTCACAAGTTGTTCCAAATTAGGGGTGTTCTTTTCTTCCACCATAATATCTTTCTTCTTTTTTTGAACAAGATTTTATTACACGACAGCCAAAACTGTGGTTACCGACACGAGTGACGTAATAGCACAATCAATGAATGATAATCTTGGCTGGGACAACGTAATTAGTTTTTAATAAACGCCTAGCGCCTGACCCAACAATGAGAGCGAATTATAGGCAACTGTGCGAAGTAATACTCTGGCTGAAATGCCAAGCCTATAGTTAACTATCTTGGAAGCAATCCAAGCCTAGTATTTAAACTATCTTGGAAACATACAGTAAGACACTACCCTTGTCCTTAGGATTACAACACTTGAATCCCACCTAGCTCCTCTCTTAAAGTTGAACAATTATAATAAATGGGCCAGAATATCCTGGCGGCTCGCCAATAAAGTGTCACCTCGGGGTAATGTCAGTGGAGGAAGACTACCACAGCCCAACACACTCACAGCTTGCTTATCAATCTCATCAATAAATCATGCATTCGTCACATCAAACACACATAAATCCTATCACTTACTACACATAATCATGAAAGAAAACTCATGCTATGGAGTCAAACAAAATAAAAACATTCTCTCTTTTCCTTGAACTTCACAAAACTCATTATATACTAAATCATCATTAACTACCCCGGTATAAATAGATTTTTCACGTTACCTGGCCAGGTAAAGTGAAAATCTATTTATACCCGACAGCACCCAGGTGGCAGATGGTGTTGGGCGGCACAGATTTCCTTCCTCGCACTAACGAGTGACGACGGGACTATCCTGTGCGCCGGGGCGGCTCTCGAGTCGGCGTGAAACCTTGGCGACGAGGCGCTGCCACTCTGGCAACTTACCCATGCCTGCACACCTACAGGCTCTCCCTTTGTGGGGGGAGGTGGGTACGTTCCTCATGGGCGCAGAGTGGGCAGGGACCTATACGTGCAGCGGCAGTCGGCGACTTGTGCCCTCGTAACTTCCCTGAGTCGACCTCACGCGCACAGGAACCCGTCGCCACTCAGCATGAGACGGCCGCCCGGTTGGTGGCATCCGGCATTCCTGCTGGTCGTGCAAGAGACCAGCCAAGGCCCCCAGGTGGCAGATGGGGTGTAGGCGGCATCAGATATCCTTCCTCGCACCACGAGTGACGACGGGACTAGCCTTTGGCGCCGGGGGAAACGGCTCTTCGAGGCGGCGTGACACTTGCGACGAGCGCTGCCACTCTCTGCGAACTACCCAGTGGCCTGCCCATCCTAGCAGGGCTCTCCCTTTGGGGGGGGAGGGTGGAAATTGTACCTCATTGGGCGCAGAGTGGCATGACCTACGGGCAGCGGCTCGTCACTTTGCCTCAAAACATCTCCCGAGTCGGCATCAACGCGGCACAGGACCGTCGCCACTCAGCATGTAAGACGCCGCCCTGCCCGCACGATGATGGCCTTGGAACACAACCGAGCTGAACTATCTTCAGACGACCGCTATGCGGCCCAAAATGCCTACTTAATCTAAAGTAAAAACACATTCCCGATATGTCCCGGTGTGCACAGGCTGGAGGACGTTAAAAACGAACCAGCCCTGAGCCAAGGTGATCTTCGACTATTCACGAATCACTGTCTTTCCTTTTCTTCTTTTTTTTTCTTTTCTTTTCAATGTCACTTTCAAAACACCAGTCACGACACAACGCTGGCAGCGGTCCAGGTTGGACCGCTGCACTGGTCAGGTTGACTGTGGCACTGGTCCAGGTTAGACCACTGCGTTTGGTCAGTTGGACGGCTGATGAAGTGGCGCGGCAGGTATGAGTCCGAACCCCGGTTCAGATCGGACATGACTACAAGACATCGATCTGTTCTCCTTCTTTCTTCCTGCATTAACGCATTGCACTCTCTCTCTCTCTCTCTCTCTTCTAGTCTGCTCTAACAAATGGACATGGTTGCTTTTCTTTTCTTTTTCTTTTCTTTTTTTTTCTCTTCATCAGTTAGCAACCTCTCTAGCTCTACATCTCTCGCTAGTCCTTCCTCCACTGACATACCCTGAGGTTGACATAATTCTAAAGGCATTATTATAGAATTTTGCGGGTTTCCTTCGCATACTGGTATACTTGAAATGAACTGGCTGAAAGGGCCGCAAAAAAAAAGGTGTTCAAAAGCAGGACATTTCTGAGTTGAAAATAATACGTCAGTAGTAGAATGTTTATCGTAACCCTTGAATTGACTGCACGAAGAGAGCTCAAACTAATGTGGATACGTCTACCGAGATTTCATCCAACCAATGAGAAGCTTTTTTCCAAGAGACCTTTTCGTAAAAAAAATGCTTGATCTTCCAGTTATTACTCCAGACAAATATCGTCCCTTATAATTCGATTGAAGCTAAATGCTTTTGAAAACAAATTTTAGTAAGATACGAACGGTATTTGTGGTAAAGAATAACACTGAACCACAGTTTGTTCAATTGTCACAAGTTGTGACTACTATCTTACCACCACATTACGATCCAAACTTTTTCTTTCTGAAAAAAAACATGCAAGATCTACTTTCGAATCATTCTCTGCTGAGCGAAAGTGGCTGAATAATTAATACATAGAGTCTGATTGAGGTTTTTATTTAATAGTTTTGAGCTAAACGCATGTTTTGTAAGATAGCGAAGGAAATTGTTTTTCTTGCTATATGTTAATCCCCCCCCCCCCCCCCCCCCACTAATTGTTGTTACTTAAATTATTGATATGTTTATTGTTCCATTTAGACCACATAACAGATACATACACGTATACACCACATACAAAGGCCTACTTTTCAAGCTTACACAACACAACTAGGCTTATTTCATTTAATCATTCAGTCAGTTCAGTACACTCTCTCTTTATCAAATTCACGCCCTAATATCAATCAAAGTGAACAGACGTTAAACAGAAGTACGAACGAAACAACACACATCACACACACACACACACCACACACACACACACACACACGCACGCATGCACGCACCACGCACGCACGCGCGCACGCACGCATGCACGCACCACACGCACGCACACACCACACACACACACACAACACACACACACACACACCCAGAGCTCATTCAACCCTCCTTAGCGCTTGAACCCTGAAACGATCAAAGCAAGTGAAATTCATTGTCCTATTGGTTTGTATCTTGCCTGAAGAAGTACCAAGAGTCGAAACTCGTAGTTGTTTTTTGTCATTGTGACTCGTTTGTCCACGTTCTTTCTCTTAGGGCGTTCGCTAATATTTATTTATTAAGAATTGTTTAGATTTCCCGCCTGCGTTTGTCTCACTTTGCCACTAACATAGCACTGGCCTCCTCTGTTGGGCCACCCGAGAAAGTAGAAAGGACCCTTTCATTTCACTGGTGCCAGAACACCAAGGCAAAAGCAAAATGTTGTTTATGCTTCTGCATAGTTATGTGGGATTGTCTTCAGTCATGACAAGCTCCTAGATAACATTATCAGTCGCCCCAAAATCCCCCGAAGTCGGAGAGTGGCTGCCCATGTGGCGGGGTAATCAAAAACGTCACACAACGTAAATGTTCTCATCCCCAGCTGATCCATTTGTGCCATAGTGGGTTCAATACTACGGCTGTTCGGATGACCTGGAGTCTTTTAGCCAGGTACGACAACAACATCAACAACTGGTGCCTTGGTCTCTGGCAGATACTAAGAGGAAACGTACTTGAGTGTCAGACCACGACGTGTCCTTTTCCTTCCCCTATTGGATACTGTATGTGTCGAACACACTTTTGCCGTAGTTTTTTTCCGGCAGGTTTCCGTTGGCTGGCATGTAATCTGCTGGCAATCCTTATGTGGAAAGGGAAGGAAACAGCCCTAACCCCTATTTTGTACGGTTGATCCGCAAAGCTGATAGTGCCGCAACTGTATGAAACCACGTTCAATGCTTGTGAAGATGAAAGTTTTCCCACACAGTTCAAGTGCAAAGTTCAAAGACAATCACGCACTGCTCACAGGCCTACGACACTAAAGTTTAGCCAATGAAACGATGTCCCCCGTGGCCCCCGCATACGACGCATGCGCCAATGCGCTCGAAGTCAGCTGTTTCATCCACAACGCAATTCGTCCGCTTCATACGGTGGATGCAATGCGAGTGCAATGCAAACAAAATCAAAATGGTCGATTTATTGGAGTGAAGAATGGCACAGGCGATTGCAAGAGGTTTTCATTGGATCAGGTACTCCAAATATTTCCAATCCAATCGCGTTTGACATTCTTACATTGACGGTGCAGTGTAAGATTTATTCTGATCACCGTACTCGACTGTGACATACCGACACAGACTGACCAAGACAGTAGCTTCTTTATTTCTTTTCTCACTCATTTTAATTTCATCCGTTCAGTCCTTACAACACATTTTTGTAGATATGTTTGTATCGTAATCGCAGTGCAGTTACGGGGGATGAAAACAAAAAAAAAACAAAAACACAGACTAAAAGGAACAGTGTAAGTTTCCCCTTCGGCGTCGACTCTTCCATACTCTGCTCGTGGAGGGGAAAAAGTGAAAAGAAAGAGGAGATCGTTTTTTCCACAAATGAATGGAAGCTTCAGTGTGTCAACTTGCATTTTTAAAACCCAAAGTTCATTCAGTATGTTGCCGGCATCATTACATCCCCCCCCCCCCCCCCCCCCGCTTCCCTCTTTGCCACCCCAAAAGCGCTAGGCCCTATTCTGATCTTCCACTGCAGTTGCGTCAGGCTTGCAAAATAAACAAAAGCAATCTTGTTTGTCACTGGATATTACTGGCAAAAAGGAAATAGTTTACTACACTTTGATTTTGACATAGTCATGAATGCAAAAGTTCGTCGCCGAAGTTAGTTTAATTAAAACGACGTTTTGTTATCAAAGAAGCTCTTCAGTGATGAGGCTTTCGAGGCCATGTTGTCAATGCTCATGCTAGTAAGCACGCGGTTTCCTATTTGTGGCGAGGAAGTTTCATGAATGTATTTTTTCCCGTAAAAATTTAACCAGAAAGGCAAGAGAAAATTCTGAATGCTAGGGATCTAAAGTCGGATTTATTGTGCTGGGAAGAGGGCCTTCGCTTTTCGACAGGGTTTTGTACGTCGGGTAGTCGATGTATCCTTCGTACTTCGTTGAACTTCGTACGTTTGCTGCACTATCAAGTCTAGCATTACATCAGACTAATACGTTACCATCTCGGTTGACGGGGGGTTTCCCCCCCCCCCGAGGGGCTTTCCAGTTCAAGTTCACGCAGATAGCTGCGACTGTTTCACAGTTGATCGCGTAAAAGCTTTAAAATTCCCTCACCAAGCAATCCACAACCCCCGGCTCCCGTTTTCAGACTCCACAAGGAACATTGAGGCGACAACAACTTGACTATGTTCCAAGGGCCTCAAAGAGCCCTGAATAGACCCTCTCAACACCCCCCCACCCGCCCCCGCCTCCTATCCCCAGAACCACCCCCCCCCCCCCCCTAAACCCTCTCCCATCCACCCCCTGTCATCATTCAGAGTAAAAGTCGCCTCTAAGATACTCTACAACCCATATTTATCGCAGCGAACCCCCCAGTGTGCCAGAATAATCATGTGATTGGGAACCCTTAAACACTGAAAGAAAGAACTGTTCAGTAACATCTTTCAGTAGAGATGAAGCCTCCCAGTTTTAAAAATGCCCCAGTCAAATTGGTAAAGAAGTACAGCAGTTGTTAGTAACACTTGCTCAAGTACTTACACGAAAGTGTACAGTTTTTAGTGACATTTGCTCAGATGTTAACTAAAAACAAACAAAAAATGTACAGATTCAGTTCCATCAAAGAGGTGTCACTGCGAGCGACCAAGTCCCATACAATATCAGTGATTGTGTATTTGCTCAGGAGTTACTTTAAAAAAAAAAAGAATATAAAACAGTGTATAACAAGAAGGCAATATCTAATCACACCGTATCTATGCAAAGATTGTAGGTCCTTGATACTGTCTTTTTTTCCACTCCTGACAGTGACTAGAGGTTAGGTTAGGTGTTGAGAAAAAATAAATTTTCACATATGAATATGTGCAAATAATGGGGCTTTATAATTTTATTGGACAATTTCCTAGTATGTTCTTGAAAGGGTTGTTTGTGCTTGACATGCAGCATTTTGACTGATCTGCAATAAAAAATAGATTAGATTAAATAATAGATTACATAGAATATAGAGTGCATTAGAATATAATTCCAGGTGCAAAAGTTTACTAACTTGGGATGCCCAGTCATGCGGATTTGTTAATTTGACAAGAACCGCCGTGTCCTTCATGTATACATTACTTGCAACACTAGCTATCAAAAATGAATGCTATGCCTCATTCCACACATTGGTCATGCAGCATACTCTTTCAAAAGAGGAGGCAAGATGTTGTTATGCATTGCACACATATGGAATCCTGCTAATCCACAGTCTTCAAAGGACTTTTCACGGGAATGGAGTCAGAACAATCTTAACTCTGAAGGAAAAATCCCCCTCATCCAAATAGGACTGCAGAAACCTGTATTCTGTGGTCTACATCTGTAGAATCATGAGTCTGAGTCCTTTAACCATCTGAAATCATGAGTGAGGCTGTTTTACCATCTGAAATCATGAGTGAGGGCTTACCATCTGAATCATGAGTGAGGCTTTAACCATCAGAAATCATGAGTGAGGCCATTACCATCTGAGCATCTCTTAAACTCTGATCAAAGATCTTTGCTTTTTCCCCCACGGTCAAAGCCAAAGATTGAAAGAACAATACTAGAAATATGAACCTTTGGAGAGCATGGAAGTAAGAGCTTGTCGATCCCTGAGTTCGCATCTAGGTCCATGGTGTTTGATTGGGGCTTGATGCGAAAGACTGAATGTTCCTTAAGACAGTTTAACTACCAGCTGAAGTACTACAGTATTTCACACTACAGACTACTGGCTGAACTAACTTTTTAGAAGATCTCATCACCAATAATACCCAGGACTGTGTATGTTAACCACAACAGGTTTGAAGTAGTGTTGTTATCATGATGGATTTATAATTCAGCAAAGCTGTTTTGGCTTAATTAATGACATCCGACAAAGATTGACAGTTGAAACAAAATCAGTTTCTGTAAACGCCTCCCTGTGGACCCATCACATGCATAAATGGTGTTTTCCATAACCCACCAAACTGACTGCACATTTATGAGGTTTTGGGAGTACATTATCTGGTCTTTGTATAAAATATGAAGTGCAGATAAAACGAAGCAGGAACGTGGCATGTGAACACAGACAGTGTAACATTAAGACGCTAGAGTTTGCTGTACATGATGTGGCTGGGGGAGTGAGATACTAGTAAATCTCTGTACGTTATTCAGCCGCCAAATGTGCTAGTGGTATTTGATCCCCAGGTCCTGTGGAAAGTTGTTAGATAAGTTTGTTTCAGTGGTCTGGCAGTAACCTGCAATCATGCTTTGCACTGCATCTCAACCCTCTTTTAGACTTTGAACAGAAAACTCACAAATGTTGGCTTTGAAATGTGTTTGAAGCCTGTAGCCAAACCCAACTTGCACTGATAAACTGAGAAATATCAGCACGATAGTAACAAGTGCTATTAATCACGTGATGATGGACCTTGGTACTGAGATTTAAAGACTTTGTTTTTATATGAACTCGCTTACTTTACGACTTTGAATCTTTGTCATTTTATGGATCAGACTCTATATCTCTCTCAAAATTGAACTGAATTAATTTTTCTAAAGCTTTCGCAGAGTGTGTGTGTGTGGTGTGTGTGTGTGTGTTTGGTTCCCTTTTCCAGGCCAGATTTAGTTATGTTGAAAATTATGAGATTTCAAGTGGCAGCATAAACATTGACAGTCTGCACATTGACTTAATGAGAATACAAGAATATTACTAAGTCAGTAAGTGAAAGAATTGCTTCAACATGTGTTTGTAAGCTCTGGATGTGGTTGATTGATTATTCATTTGAAAAAAAAAAGGAATATTGTATAGTTTTTTTTTTTTTTGTCCCTTATGGTTTATTTCCATACTTTAAGATGGAAATCATCCAGTGGATGATAAAGACAAGCACATCTGTATGACAGGCTCATTTTCTGTGTAATTTGACTTCCACCTATTTTCTTACAGAATGGAAGGCCTTGATGTCAAACCCATTATGGCCTGTAGAAAATGGCTAGAATTTCAATTAATGTGACATTATAGTAAACCGAACGTTTTATTTTGCTGCCATAATTTGTCAGCACTGGTGAAGTCAGATGAAAGAGATTCGAAACACTTATTGTCACTAATGCATAATTGGAGCAACATTCATAAATTGCTCGTAATTTTAATGGATCATCTAGTTTTGCAACTTGACTGAATCATCCCAGGGGGGTGATTTTACTCTGGTATTAGTACCCCTGTTTTACTGCTTCATGTGATGGGATTAGACCAAAAATATTGCCACCAGTACTGCATACCATGTAATTTTCATTGGGCGTTTGTCCTGGATGAGCGATGGAAAAATGGACTGCTGCATTCACGCACTGGATGTTTATGAACTGCCTTGACCATGCCTTTGGATTTGTTGGCGGAGTAGCCATCGCAGAGGTTTTGCCTATAACGAGTTTTGAAAAGTTACCAAAGCATGATCTCTGAACTCTGTCCAGAAATCCAATGTCTCTTTATACCTTTTTTGTTCAGCCCATTTGACATTATGCTCTGACTGTAGCTGAAAGCCAGCTGAAGTGACTGACCCTGTATTAATGTAGACACAAGTTGTCTCTGGATCGGATCCCATTGAGATGTCCCATGTCCCAACTCCTGTCATCTGCAGTATCAGTTCATTATTGGGAATAACAGTGATTGTATATGAGCTTGTGACAAAAGGTGATCGTCCAAACCCCTTGTATATGTATCGCACAAATAAAAAGAATTAAAAAAATACCAATCCTTTTTTTATTTATTCTTGATGTTTTATAATACCTAGAAGAGATACATAATATTAACATGGTGAGTTGGGTGTCTGCCTTCCATTTGAAAAGGCCCCAAGTTGTACG
>JAFLJL010019051.1:0-17500 GCA_018398815.1 Conus ventricosus
CGACCCCTCTTAAGCGACTTCCTCTAAAACGCGACTTGCGACCTTTGTTTTGTTGAAATTTACGACCTTTGCACCATTGGTGTACGACCATGAGTCAAGGGAAACAACTGCACACCTGCCCCAATCTAGAGTCGCTTCCCTTGTAAAAAGAAAGATGGCGGAGATCGGAGGCAAAACATGCGGATCACGAAAGAGAAAGCCCCTGAATTTAGAAGACAGAGTGGAGGTGATCAAAAGAAGTCGTGGAGGTGAAACTGCAATATCGATTGCTCGAAGTTATGAATTTGGCAAGACCCAGATTCAAAACATCATCAAAGATCAGAAAGCTGTCATGGCAATCTGGGAACAAGGTGCAAAAGCTGACCGGAAATATGTGAAAGAAAGGAAATCGCCGTATGAAGACTTGAATAAGTTGGTTTGGGAGTGGTTCTGTGAAGCACGATCAAAGAACATTCCTGTAAGTGGGAAGCTAATCCAAGAGAAGGCTGTAATGTTTTTTATCCAATTAGGACATCTGCAGTTCACTGCTTCAAATGGCTGGCTGGAGAAGTGGAGGAGCAGGTACAATGTTCAGTGTGCAGCTCTGAATGGAGAAAGAGGTGATGTTGACATGGTGGTGGTAGATGACTGGTGCAAGAGACTTCCATCTCTCTGTGAGGAATTCCAGCCATACAACATATTTAATGTTGATGAGACAGGGCTCTACTACAGAGCCTTTCCTACCAAATCCCTTATCAGAAAGGGAGATGATCCAGCAGGGTGCAAGGTTTCAAAGGACAGGATCACTGTGATGTTGGGGGCTAGTGTTGAAGGAGAAAAACTGAAGCCTTTAGTCATTGGCAAAAGTGCCAAGCCTCGTTGCTTCAAAGACATTGACATGGCCACCCTAGGTGTTGACTATTATTTCAACAAGAAAGCCTGGATGACAGCGGCCATCTTCAGTGAATGGGCAAGAAAGCTCAACAATAAGATGAGACTGCAGGACAGGAAGATCTTGGTGTTTGTGGACAACTGTTCTGCCCATCCTCCTCTTGCCCTCTCCCATATCACCTTCAAGATGCTGCCTCCCAACACCACATCCAAGCTGCAGCCCATGGATGCTGGAATCATTCAGGCTGTCAAAATGAACTACAGAAAGTCATTTCTGCGGTCAATTCTGCTTGACATGGAGGAAGAGGAACTGCTACTGGGCCTGAACTTGTGAAGACAGTGAGTCTGCTTGATGCTGTGGTGTGCTGAGGAAGGCCTGGGGGACACTGAAGCCAAAGCTCCATCACCAAGTGCTTCAAGAAGTGTGGATTTCTTTCTCAACAAGAAGGTAAGACACTTTCAGTCACTTTAACACAAATTACAAACAATTTTATTTGGGATGACACTCATGTAATGCTCATTACAACCACCCACTCACAAAACGAGAGAGAGAGAGAGAGAGAGAGGGCGGGGGGCCAAAGTGCAGGACACTCGTGTGTGTGTATGTGTAAGTGTGTGTGTGTGTGTTAAGTGTGTGGGGAGTGTGCAAGTGTGTGAGTGTAAGTGTGTGTGTGTGTATGTGAGTGAGTGTGTGTAAGTGTGTGTGTGTGTAAGGTGTGTGTGTGTGTGTGTGTGTGTGTGTGTGTGTATGTGTGTGTGCAAGTGTAAGTGTGCAAGTGTGTGTGTGTAAGTGTGTGCGTGTGTGTGTGTGTGCAAGTGTGCAAGTGTGTGTGTGTGTGTAAGAGTGTGTGTGTGTAAGAGTGTGTGTGTGTGTGTGTGTGTGTGTGTGTGTGTGTGTGTGTAAGTATGCAAGTGTGTGTGTAAGAGTGTATGTGTGTGTGTGTGTGTGTGCAGTTGACGAAGAGCCTGCTGATGAGGAACCACTGGAATCCGGCCTACAAGGGATGCTGGATGGCTGCACGATGGAGGAGTTTTCAGCCTGTGATGACAACCTGCAGACTACATGCACTGCTGTGCCTGCTGATGGTGGTGATGACTGTGCTTCTGGCCCTTCTACTAGCCAAGCTGATCCTCAGGCAAGCGACTCGGAAGAAGAGGTGGAAACACCACCTCTCAGCTTCCAAACTGCACTCAAGCATGCCAAGGAACTGACCAGATTTGCCTTGGCAAAGGGCATGGAAGACATGACTGAAAAAATGTTATCTGTGCAGTCTGAAAGAGCATTCCAGATGGGCAGGGTGAATGAAGCAGCAGAAATTGACATCTTTCTTTATGAAGAAAGATTAATGTTTTACTTCAGTAACAGACACATCCATATATGTGTGTGTGTGTGTGTGTGTGTCTGTGTGACTGTGATTGAGTATGTGTACTGTAAGTGTGTGAAAATATTTCTTCAACACATAGTCATTGTATGTCCTTTTGTATAGCTGTACGAAGGAGACAGAGTGTGTGTGTGCGTGTGTGTGTGTGTGTGTGTGTGTGTGTAATTGTAAGGATATTTTATCTGAAAATATTCCAACGCCTAGTCAATGTGTCATTTTGTGTACATTGTATTTGCATTCATCTGTGAAAATCATACATGTTTTCAGTATGCATTCAGTGTTCTTGAGACTTTTTGTGCATGGAGAATTCATCTGTGAGAAAGTGTTTGTTTCTACACCTGTCGATGCCTACCTCCCTTATAAGACCCCTCCAATGTAAGACCGAATTTGCTGGACATTTTGAAGGTCTTAAAATAGAGGTTTCACTGTATTTGAAAGGTAGGACTTGTGAAGAATTTTCTTTTCAGTGAGTTCAGCTATCGGTGAGCCTGTTGACATTTTCAAAAATAATGATTTTGGGTTTTGAGATCTTTACACTAGTATTGGTAGTAGATTATTAAGACAATCTAAATAAGCAAAAAGTTTGTCTGTGAAGACTTTCAATAGTTTTTAAAAAAATGGATATACTTATGATTATGCGGTTTATACAGGGGAAGGAACCAAAGTATGAGATTTTAGATTAGCTTATGATGTTGTTATGCATCTCGGTAAAGATCTGACTAAATAAGGGTGCCGCATGTTCTGTGATAGATTTTACACAGGAGCTATGTTGCTATGAGATCTCTTTGAAAAAGGTATCATGTGCTGCGGGTCTATCATTTCCAATGAAATTTCCAAGTAGAATTAAGGTGTTTGAGGCCAGTGTGCATTAAATCATTTCATTCTGCCCACAACAATACAGAAACATAAATCAGCTTACCTTGCATTTAACCACAGGAAATCCTGTCACAGGTCTTGCTCCTTGGTTCAGGTCATGCAGACCAATGAAAAAGGGCTGATGGATGGGAAACATGCACACACAAACTGAACTACACTGACAATTCTGTAACCCACACCATGGATGACCCCTGCATGAATATACCATTGTACACCTCCACGTCAGGATCAGGATCTTTATTTAAACAAGACACACCATGTGGTGAAACACTGGATGTCGATAAGGCCATCACTCCTTTTTTCGCTGGCTCATCTACTCTCCCCTCTCAATAGCAGTACTCTCACATTCATTCATTCTGGTTCCACAATGCACTGCCACACCCAACTAAACCATAGACACTTAAACCTTTGATCAGTCTACTGGTACAAAAAAATCTCCTAATGCCTTGCCATTGCCCTTTCCAGCACAGCACATAATGTAATCAATAATGGACCTGCAAGAACACCAGAGTGGAGCATGCACAATCTTGCACACACCTTTACTGCTGACCCTGGACACGGTGGCCTCTTGCAGTAAGTGTCTGTCTGCCTTCTAGCACTAACCTCTGCTACAGCACTTCATCCTCTGTCACGGCCAAGAGATTTTCGTGATCTTCACTTTCTTCTCTGTGCTTGGTTCAGGGCTGTCTGTCTCCTGAAATACAGTGTCAACACAGTTCCAAACCATATATCTAACCAGAGGTATTAATGTCTTACAAAACCAGCAGCCTTAGCTATAACTTGAGGTCACCACTATCACCAAATCATATTTTTCATATCCAAATACCGAGATTCTGTTGTAACATAGGTTTGCACTTTGCTCTTTGGTCAACAGCATGCTCCATAATCATTTGTATTTGTATTATCTTGATCCTAGATATTTCCTGCTTCTGTTACAACCTTCAGGTACTGATAATACTAGTAGTTACTGATACTGCAGCTCATTAATCCATGTCATGCATTACCCTGCAGACCATCAGCAGTTATATTAGGGCTGTCATTGTCAAAGCTGCTCTGTCCCTGTTCCACTTCAGAGGCTAGATCCTCTAGAAGATGTTAACAACACTCCCAAATTCCAAAGTTTGATTCCATATATCAAGCTGCAGAAAGAAATATGAGAATTATCGAGTGGTAACGAACACTGATTCTTATGTTTGTCACCTCATCATTTATCATGAAGACACATTAAATAAAAAGCGCTGAACTGTCCTGAATTACACACACACACGCACTGTGTCACACACACAAACACACACACATACATACACACACTCAACTTCACTTCACTTGACACTCTTCCAGAGTCAATGCAGGTCAGGAAACAATGTACACAAAACCTACCATATGTTGTTCACTTCCATCACTTTCATGGGACTTCACAGCTGAATCCCCTGAGCCACTCAGATGGGAAGTGATGAGTTTTATCGTTTTGTTCATTGTCATTTGTGGTGCAACACTTGTGGGACTCTTGGCATCACCTGACGGCGAGCGGTTGAGTTTGATGACCCGTGGAGCGGTGGACACCGGTGAGTGAGACCCATCATTTGAACTTGCTGATAACGTGGCCGACGTGCTCTGGGGCTCATCAGATGCTTTTGAGGCCCCTAGTTTGATCACTTTCTTCTCAAAGTTGATGCAAGATGGAGGAGGCTTCAGCCGGTCCCCCGCAGAACGGCCTTCCAATGAAGTGAGTAAACGAGAAGGTTCCAATGTGGTTTTCCTGAACAAGAACAAAACACCAAAATATCAATTCCAGAGATCTAGATATTGCTTTTGCTGCACTGCAAAACACAAAAAAAAACTGACATACAGTCTTGTATTTGCGTGAATGAAAACTAATTCTGACTGGCTGCAAAGCAAAAACCGGAATTTCCTCATAATGTGCATGGCTGGGAGCAGGAACAGTTCCAGGCAAAAACAAGTAGTGACAGAAGTTGAAGGAAGGAATTTGTGAAGAATGAGAAGGAAAGGGTCAATTCTGTGTAAGGCTATGGTGCAGTGGTCCTCCTGGACCTATAAACTGAAGGCTCACAATGACCCTCTCCTCAAAATCTGAGGATTCATTTTCACATTTTCTATGGGAAATACCCACATATGTGAAACACTGAAGTACCAGCAAACACTACACTCACTTCATTTTATACTATGAATAGCATATGCCAAGCAACTCTGGACTTGGAAGGAAATCGTTTGAATAATTGAAAATGTGTGACTGCAACATTATACTGAAACAATAACAAACATAATCATAAAATGTCAGTGGCTAACACTGCACAGTTCAAAACAGAAATACCGTCATGACTGTCAGTGTTACAGACATTTCCTCTTCAGTCTACGTCAAGAATGGCTGGAGTTATGCATGCACTGTGCACAATCTGCTTCAGAGTTCCTGTCTGCAGAGGACACTGGCCTACTATGAATTAGTCTCCTGCTCGGTCAGGATACATTTCCCTTTTGAGAAAATGTCTCATGCCATTGGTAAACCTCATGGACTCTTATGGAGCATCAGCTGAGGTGGATAGAATTTGCGTCAAAATATCATAACTTTAAGCATCGGAATATAAATCTGTCTGCCATGTGCAAATGAGTGTAAAATAAAAAAAGAAAAAAAAAAAAAAACAATCACACATCTCTTGAAAATACAGCTTTTTAAAACACACCAGAAACTTCGGTAAAAATCTTTCTTATGCAAATGTTAGATCAGATGAAAAATGTTAATCTCCTTCAGAAATTCAAAGATCACATGACATCAGGTGGGACATCTCTGAACAAGGTTTTCATGAAGACTACAGATAAATAATTTTGTTTAAAATAAAGCAACAACAAAAATTACAAAATCTATACATCTTGAACAACGTACTTGACAGGTGGTTCCGATGTATCGAAAGTGATGGTTTTTCTCTTCTTGTTTTGCAAAATTTGCCTCTTCATCATGTCCCTTCCTCGCCGGTTCTGACGATATTTACGCTGTGGACGTGGTATCACGGACTGATAGTAGAGATCCAGCAGGTCATCTCGGCTGCAGTTACTCGTGTCCTCTGGCAACTTGACAAAATGCTAGTGAAGAAGAAATAATGAAAAAATTATGTAAACTGCTGTACTGTCAACACATGAATTGAAATAATATATCTTGGTCTACTTTCTTACTGCCTCCTCCGACTCTCCCTCACACAATCTCATCATGCCCCCTAAATTACATTTAATCAAATTCAAATATCAGACCCTGAAAACAGTGAAAGGCAAAAAAGGCAAAGAGACAAGACAGACAGCCATACAAAGATTACTTTAACACCCTGACACAATCTTCTTGCATTTTAAAAGTTTCTGACTGACCGAGTTGTTGAAAGTCAATCACACGACATCTATGTCAAGGAAGCGAAACCTCTCGCAAAGAGTCTTAAACGCTTTGGAGGAAAAGAATGCCGCACACAGTGGAGAACTAGGTAATGGGCCGAATAGTAGTAGAGCCCTCACCTAGCGCATATGGCCGAACTGTCAAGGAGGTTCAAGTGGTCAGTAACTAACTGTCACGTGATAGATGGCACCTAAGGTAGTTAGGACCCCTTCTGAGTTCAAACCTTCCCAATAGCAAAAGGGAGGCAAATTCATTCACTAGGTCCCCTAAGCATCAAGCTGAAGTGGGAGCTAAAAAAACCCGTCAGCTAAAGAAGATTTGTAACCAGACCTTGAAGAACAGGAGTCTTGGGCTTATTCAGTAGGTGTTGCTGTGGGGCACTGTGTTGATGTTTTGTCAGGCTAGTTGAAATTTGAATGTTTATGGACGTCGGGTCATAGCTTCTATAGGATAATTACTGTGTGAAAGCAGCTCCCGGAGTCAGCGTGAATTTTCGATGTCCATTTGGTGCAAAGCGATTGTTTGCTAAGCAATTTGGTAGGGATGTGTGTAAATGCCGATGTGTGGAAGAATGTAGCTAGAGGGAAATTCAATGTACTCGTGAACAAGGAGGTAGAGAAGCAACATGGACAAAAGGCATGGCCCAAAGGGATATCCTCTGTCTCCATCCCTATATAAACTGAATGGATAACAATACCACGGGAAGAAGAGAACAACACGATAGAGAGGAGAAAGAGAGAGAGGAGTGAGCAGGACAGAGTAGGGTCGAAAGAAGCGTGGTCTGGGCGACAGAAGTGACAGCAAGATCTTTGGTGTAAAAGACAAGCTGAGAAAGAAAGACCAGGTTCGAAACCCAGAGTTGGGTAAAAGAGACAAAGGAGACTTCTACGTTGCGTCCCAAAGACAACTATGGAGACCCAGTCTTCGAACCTAGTAAGATAAGATAAGATAATGTTGCTTATAGCCCAGCCGACCGCAAAGGGCCACATCAGGGCTGTCACCACGTTAAAATCAACTCACCAGTCATTTGAAAAAAAAAAAAAAAAAAACCTTTCACACATCTCAGTAAATGACATCGTCTAGAAACGCACCAGAAACTTCGTTAAAAATCTTTCTTCCGTAAAATCTTAAATCAGATGAAAAATGTTAATCTCTCTCAAAAACTCAAGGATCACATCAGGCGGGACATCCCTGAACAGGATCTTCATGGACTCCGCTGTAAAATGTTTGTATCTCACATCGTGCAAGTCCCAACACTCTAAAAGAACATGTTTCATTGTGAGTGGCGCATGACATGGAATGCACCACGGAGCTTCTTCACTCTTTAAAAGGTAAGAATGGGTAAAATACGAATGGCCGGTGTGCAGCGGCACAGAACCGTTTCCTCTTTACGACTCCGACGTAGATGGGAGAAAGTCCTTAAGGTTTGGAGGATCTGAAAGAGTTTGTTATTCTTTCTGTGTGTTCCAATCCTCCTGCCAGAGGTCTCTCACATAATCGTTAATTTTGGGTTTCACATCTGAGCAGGGGATATAAATGTTGGACAGTTTCTCTCTTGTGGCGTTCTTAGCTAAACGATCAACCATTTCGTTCCGCCGATGCCAACATGGCCAGGAACCCAAGCAAGAGTAATGTTGTAACCGTCCGCTTTCACGTGCTAAAAAAGTTTTTTAAAAATGTAAAAGTTCTGGATGCTGAAGGTTGCGGCCAGCTATGGCCTCCAAAGCTGACAGCGAATCGACAGAACAGGAAAGTCGCTCTTCGAAGATTGTGAGATTATCTTCAAAGCCAGAACCAGAGCAGTAAGTTCAGCGGAATAGACAGAAGCATCTGAATGTATATGTTCAACAGTATCTGAGAAGGAGCCCCGGGCAGTAGGCTGCACAGGCCACTCCATCTTCAGACTTGGAAACCGTCAGTGAAAACTTTTTGATAGGATGGGAATTTGGAACAGAGCTCAGCATACAATGCTTTGTACGCCAGAGAGCTGGTAGACTCTTTGCGAAAAGCTGCAAGATCAAAACGAATCTCTGGTGTGAAAAAGGTCCACGGAGGTTTGATCCGGAAACTTGAAAAATCGGACACAACGCTTAGGTCTAGACCTGCATTCCGCACGTGAGGCTGCATCGAAGACCAAACGGCGGAATACATTTAGGGTTGTTTTCAAACTTACTTTGGAACGGAGGGTCAAAGACACAGTCATAGGCAGGGTTTACTGGTTCTGAGAACAGTCGGATAAAATAATTCAAAGACAGTTTCAGCCTGCGGTTGGACAGTGAAGGTTCACCTGCCTCTGCATACAGGCTGTACACAGGGGTGGTGCGGAATGCTCCAAGACAGGAGACGAAGCCCTTGATGGTGGATTTGGGTCAAGAGTTTGAGGTAAGACGATCTTGCAGAGCCGTACACAGCACAACCATAGTCCAGTTTGGAACGGACCAAGGCTCTGTAGAGGTGCAGCAAAGTTTTCTTATCAGCGCCCCAGTCGGTGTGCACTACGACCCGCAGAATATTCAGTGCTTTCTGGCAAGCAGTTTTGAGGTTTTTGATGTGGCTGAGAAAGTTAAGTTTCTGGTCAAAAATAACCCTAGAAATTTGGCCTCTTTGACAGCTGGAATGGGAGATTTCCCTACTTGAAGTTCGGGATCTGGAAAAAACTGACGGAAATTATGGAAGTGAATACACTGTGTTTTTGTAGCAGAAAAGGTTGAAACCGTTTTCATCCGCCCACTGATGGATTTTATCCACGCAAAGCTGGAGCCTGCGCTGGACACTCGGGTACAGGCTTCCAGTTGCGTAGACAGCGAAATCATCCACAAACAATGAGCAGTCTGAACCCTGCTGAACTGATTGAACAATGTTGTTAATCTTAATGCTAAAGAGGGCAGGAGACAGTATGCTCCCCTGTGGAACACCCAACTCCTGCTCGTGGACATCAGAGAGAGTGGTGCCAACCGGACCTGAAACTGTCGTTCTGCCAAAAAATTTTGAATGAAAAGCGGAAGATGACCTCGAAAACCCAGATCATGGAGATCATGAAGTATCCTCGACTTCCAGGTGGTATCGTAGGCCTTCTCTAAGTCAAAGAAATTGCCACTGCATGCTGTTTGTTCAAAAAGGCGTTCCGAAGTGTAGATTCCAGACGAATCAAATGGTCAACTGTAGTCCGATGTTTGCGGAAACCACACTGTTCTTTCGCCAAAAGGCCATCGGTTTCGAGTTTCCACATGAGCCTAGCATTGACCATTTTCTCCATCAATTTACAGACACAGTGGTCAAAGCTATGGGACGGTAGTTTGATGGATTAGAAAGATCTTTTCCAGGTTTGGGGATGGGAAATAATGAGGGCTTTTCACCAAGAGGGTGGAAGAAACCTGTAGTCCACACATGGTTGTACACCTGTAGCAGGATGTTCAGACCTATTTGCGGAAGACGTTTCAACAGTTGATAATGGATTTCATCTATACCTGGAGAGGAATCGCTGCAAGAAAGTAAGGCAGATTTCAGCTCAGTTAACGTGAAAGGAAGATTGTAGTCTTCCATGTTGTCGGACGAAAAGTTGCAGGGTGATTTTTCTTTTAGGGCTTTGTTTTTGACAAAAGTGGCCGATTTGTTACAAGAAGAGAAATTCTTTTCAATTGTTGAAGCAAGCAGATTAGCAACTGCTTTTTTGTCTGTTATTAACCCTCTTTTGCATGCACTTACCTTAGCTTAGTTACGCCGAAAAAACCGTCGGCAAGGTAAGTAACTCCGTAATTTGAACATGGTTACTCAATTAAAAAATTAATTTAAAAGAGAGGAAAGGAAATAGTCAAATGAAAATAATTTTTAAAAGTCCTACGAATATATATGTTGCTACATCATAAGTTTGAAGAATATCACATGAGCCATTTACTCGGGGGAAAAAAAAAAAAAAATCTTCTTCAGAACTTTCTTCCGAATCATAGGGCCTACCTGAAACATCATCCCAGTCGAAATCTAGGTCACTCTAAGCTTCATTACCCAGCACTTTCACTAAGTGTTATGCCCTAAATCCTACAAATCACAGTATCTTCATCACTAGATCTCGTTATAGAACGGCAGAAATCAATGTTAGCGATGGCGAAAAACAGCATTTCGACCACAAAACTTTAAAAATTCGTAACTCGAGAACTACGGCACGTATCGACTCGCGGTTTTTTGCAAACGGAAGTAGATGGCCACAGGAAGAAGGAAGTCACGTTCTCGCGAGACTTCCTTTTCTACGAGAAATATGGCGGCGCCCATTGTTGCCACGTGTTTTACCGGGCGCTGGCGGGCGCTCAGCGTTTTGGCTGTGTGACTTCCGGCCGGGCGCTAGCGGGCGCTCTACTGTTAAGGGGTTAAAGAGTCCGAAAACTTGAGATGCAGACCTGACTACATCAGCAAACCATTTCCAGTAGCAGAGACTTCTGTTTCCAGTAGCAAGACCCTCTAACCAGTAGCCACTACCTCGGCCAGGTTTCAAACTACCGCGGGCTCGTTTCAAACTACTGCTATCTAATCATAAATGAAAAACTATGTTTCTTTGCTTTAATAATAGTAAATACTACCTTCATTTCCTTGAGAGAGAGAGAGAGAGAGAGAGAGAGAGAGAGAGAGAGGAGAGAGAGAAGAGAGAGAAACTACCTTACAACATATGACAAAACTCAATTTTGAGCTCATTACTTAATTTATTGGTATTGGATTAATGAATTCTCATCCAGCACAAACCTAAAACATATAGGATTAGGACCAAAGAAGAAAATATCATGTTACAATGAATAGAAACATCATTCTTACTTAGAGAGAAAGAGACAAAAAAGAGAGATGCAGGAGTCAGAGTAAGAGACAGAGACAAATAAGAGTTAGGTATGATAATAGAGACCATTATTTGATAAAAGATATTTGGACTTGCTAGATAAGCCAAACATTCACTGCATAGGCTATGTGTAGATGAAAATATGTGAAGAAAAAAGTTTGTGTGTAGATCAAGATATATGAAGAAAAAAATGTAACAAAAGTTAACTGAACTTTGCACAAATTACAGTAGGCATAGTGTGGATCGCCATTATGACTTTTCACTATGCATGGCCATTCTTCTTCTTCTTCCAGATGGGGATGTTTAACCTGCCCCGTGCCCACAGTCTTCACGTAAACTATTCTGGCACACAGGTTGCATGCATTGTGTATTTTCGTGTAGCCGGTACTCACCCGTCTTAGGACATGAGCATCGGGATCTTTAGAGTCCGTGTATGATCTTAGTGCATGTGACACAGACTAGACCTCGGTTTATAGTCCCATCCGAACGACTATATGGGGAATGGAGTCAGAACCAATGTTAACTCCGAGGGAAAAATCCCTCTATACCGAAATTCGAACCCGCAACCCCAGGATCACGAGTCCGACGCTCTACCAACTGAGCTATCCGGCCCCCGTGCAACTTTGCCTAAACGTCTGCTCTGCCGCACGAACTCTTTTACGTTTACATTTGCTCGGCCCGCTTTCACTTCCCTCGAGACACCGTCTTTCACCAGGTCGTGGAGGTGTTGAAATCTTCTCACAATCGCTTTCGCTCGCCGGTGCCGCCATTATCGATTCGAAGAGACTGAATGACTTGCACGCATGCGCGATAGGAACAGGAAAACCGAGTCCGCTCAACACTCGCGTCTAACGGAACTGCTCTACTCACTAAGCGCAAAATCTACTAAAACGCCATGATCGACTTCAACTTTGAAAAAACCGTAGCAAAATTATCGCTCGTCGTAGCTCCGTAGCAGACCCCTCAAATACGTAGTTGCTACGGCTGAATCGTAGCAGTAGTCAGGTCTGGAGATGGTTCACAGTGGGACAGGTGTTCTTCCCTTTGATTTTTTAATGATGTTCCACACTTTTTTCTTGGAAGTTTTCGATGTCAGCCTGGAGCAGAAGCTTCTCAGGACCGACGTTTACTGATTTTAAAAGTGTGTCTCGATTTGGCACGGAGTTTCTGATGGGCTCGAGCGTTGGGACCCGAAGGTCGTTGGTATACCCGACGCTGAGCCCGTTTTCGAACTTTGGAAATTTGTTGGCAGTCTGAATCGAACCAGGGTGTTTTTGGCATTTGGAGTTTGGCGGAAGACACTGGAATACAGGCTTTAGCACAATTGATCAGAGTGTTAGTCAGAGATTCTGCTGGGTCCGGACTCTGAAGAAAATCAGTGTCCTGGAATTCCTTAGAAATAGTGGCTGCAAATAGATCCCAGTTTGCTTTCTTATAATTTAGATGTTGAGAGACAGAGACGTGTTCAGTTATTACGGGTTGTAGAAGGACAGGGAAATGGTCACTTCCGTGCAGATCGTCATGGACAGACCACTCATAGTCCAGGACCAGCGAGGGGTCACAAACCGACAAATCTAAACACGAAAGTGAACCTGTGGAAGAGTGGAGGTAAGTTGCAGATCCGTCGTTCAGACAACACAAATCCAAATCCGAAAGGACATCCTCAATTAGCAGACCTCTGGATGACGCACTGACACTACCCAAAGAGGATTGTGACCGTTAAAGTCACCCAACAGCAAAAAAGGTCGAGGAAGTTCTCCTATCAGACTGACAAGGTCCTGACGACAAACCGGGACAGAAGGAGGTAAATAAAGAGAACAGATTGTCACAGTCTTGTGGAGAGTGACTCTCGCAGCTACAGCCTGAAGGGAGGTAGACAGAGCGACAGGACTATACAGCAAAGTTTTGTGTATGAGAAGGGCAACACCGCCCGACAGTCCCAACATGGACTTAAAGCCAGAAAGAGTAAAGGTCTTCTGGCTTTGAATTTGAGTTTCCTGAAGAGCCACGACGGAAGGTTTTATAGATTGACACAGAAGCTGCAGCTCCTCAAAGTTGGAATTTAGTCCACAGATATTCCAATGGAATATTGTACTATCCATGGTGCAGAGGGCGAAAAGGGGAGAGATTAGGTCATCTCCTCCTCAACGCCTGTTGCTAAAGGTGTGAATTTATTGGTTAGTTTCACTGGACTGTGTTGGTCTACAGACCTGCTGGCAGACTTGCCAACAGGTGAAGAAGGTCTGGATTTGGGAGACGAGGAGGTTTCTTCCTCATCTCCACCATCTCCACACTGGGATGAACTCCCTTGCCCGCACGGGCACTGGACATGGGAGTTCGAGGCGGGAGTGCTGGTTTTTTAATCTGCCCAGCAGCAAATGTTGTAGACTGCTGGGCAGTCTGAGGGGTGGCGGATTTTTTGCCTCCACCAGGGGCATTCACTTTGGGTTGGGAGGTGGTGGACCTGCTTCCACCAGAACTTACAATTCTTTCTTGCAGTGTCTTGGAAAAGATAAATTCATCAGTCTGGCAGCAGACTGACCGAGTGGAAACTTTCTTTACGGCCGAAGCATATGAAGATGCTGTTGGCGTCTGACTGCCCACAACCTGTTTGCGGGCCTCAAAAAAGGAGATTTTCTTTTCAGTTTTTATTCGTTGTATAGTGGATTCCTGAATCCAAAGAGGGCAGTTTCTTGAAGAGGAGGGATGGTCGCCACCGCAGTTAGCACAATGTGCCGGATCTTTACACGGCCCATCATGGGTTGCCTTGCAGCAAACACCGCACACCTCCTGCCCAGAACAGCGGTCTCTGACATGGCCAAACCTCTGGCATCTGAAGCACCTCAATGGGGACGGAACATATAACTGAACCCGGATGTTTAAGTAACCGACTTTGATGACCGGAGGCAGCACAGGGTTGCAGAATGTCATTAAGAGGGTGTTGGTGTCCACTCTTTCCGCACCTTTTTTTACTGTCACCTGCGCACCTCCGTCACACCCTGGGACGCCAGTTCCGTTTTGATCTCTGCCTCCGAGACACCTGCTAATTCTCGGCAGCGAATCACACCTTTCGACGAATTCAACTGTTTATGGGGAGTCACCCTGATCTCCCTGTCCACGAGTTTTGTTGCCCTCAGCAGCTGTTCAGATTGTTTTTGTGATTTACATTGAATCAGAAATGAGCCATTCCTCAACCTTCTGATGGACCGAGGGTCACCTGCCAAACCTTGAAAGCCCTTTTGTATGGCAAAAGGGCTCAGAGCTGAAAGGGGTCTTTCCTGCTCCGTCCCTTCCATCACGAGCCAGGAAGCCCAGAAACCTGTCCTCTGTCGTACCTCCGTATCCGAATCGCTGTCAGAATGGAAATCCCCTGAAATAGGGGATGCTGCCTTCCTCTTCTTTTTGGGGGGAATGTGTTTTGAAAAAGCCATATTTATTTTATGATGTTTCATCACTCCCTTACCCACCCACCTTGGAGTCCAACTAAGGGGCCAGGGCCAAGAAACCAATGTCTTGACCCCTTCCAGGCTTCGGGAGAGATATACGACAAACAGAAACCACCAACCCTATCCCCCTGATCATGCTCAACTCCCGGGGACAGAGAGCTGAGCACTGCAGGGGTTCCCATGGCCAGCAGGGGAACTGCCTGTCTTGACCCAGCCCCAAGAAGGGGAGCCGATTAGTACACCCGGGCCAAAGTGTACTCCCTGTCTAGGAGAGGTCGAGCCAAAGTGATGTGTTGAGAGCACCGGCCTCCTCAGGCACTGGCCCTCTCAATCACCAGGATCTCATCCCCCTCCGACACAGGTCGCACCGCACGGCAAACACGGCGGATCTTAAGGAGACCACAGAGAGAAAAGGAGCGTGGAAAAGAAGACTTGAAGGGGAGACGAAGATAGAAAAGGGCCAAATAAAGGCAGAAAACAAGAAAAGGAGAAAGGCGGGTTACTCTTAGTCAGGATCCTCACCCTTAGCCTATCTGACATGGGAAGCCCTACCAGGGGCATCAACTCCTTACCACGTTACGCTTAGGCCAGACAGCATCTTAGCTTCTCGGACCTAGAAGCAGTTTGAAAAAACCAGCCTATCTTCAAGTATTGATGCCCCGCCAGCAAAGCCTAAGGGATCACTGGACCGCGCAAGCCCTCCGACCACGACAAGGTCGCAACCCCGGAAGGGGTCTTCGAACCTGGTGCCAGACAACCAAAGGTGTCACCATCACCCAGTGCTGAAGATGTGAAGTCACTTGTTCAAGAACTGTGGTGTAGTGTGCAAGTGTGTGTGTGGGGGGGGGGGGGGGGGGGGAACCTGGCCAGGTAAGAAGCCTTTTTAGTTTAAATTCTGGAATTTGGAAGTATTGATCTCTTATGCTTTGATTATTCCTTTTGTGTATTTGGATTTTTCATGTGTAATTATAAGTAGCATAGAAACTGTATTTCGTGTTCTCAGTCGTGTCAAGAAAAAGTGAATGCGTGACATCCCATTCCCAGAGAGAAGTGAATGGTTGGTGGGTGCATGAATGCGCATTTGCGTGTATGAGTGCAGAGATAACTTGGTCTGTTAAGCCTGACTAATACATCATCTTAGTTCACTTTTAAAGCAATACCATCACGATTCTATAAGTAAATGATTCTATAAGTGTCAATCGTTTACTGATTCATTGTCCCAAAACAAAAGAGCTTTTTAATAAATCAGGTATTCAGTGATGTAGATTTCCATCGGTCTCCGGTCATTGACCGATAAAATGTAAAATGACCGATCGGCTCGACCTCCATCCGGTCAAATGTCCGATCCTAATACAAGCGAAGCGGTCGCATGTCCTATCGTTTTCGCGAGGTCGCGGACAAGTCTACAGCCGTTTTATTATGCGGAGGTGTGCGAGACTGAGTAGCGTTGAAAGGCAGAGCCAAGCGCATCGCGTGTTCGGGAAAATTTGCACAGCTCTGAGGCTGACGCACCGACTGAAGCGCGATGCGATAGGCGAGAGGAGCACAGACTTAGAATTCAGCAAGAGCGAGTAACTCTTGTTGAATTTCCGGCCTGCGCGCGGTTTGTTTTCCTTCACATCCGACAGTGGTAAAAACGTGTGCATCACCCATCAGTCTTCACACAGCTTTATCCAAGGGACAGCACTGCTTCTTTGTGGAAACTGATCAGTCAGTTTCACAAGGCAGATTTCCCCAATCTGATGAAGCTGGCACAGATATGCCTTGTTCTACCTGTGCACACTGCTGATGTGGAAAGAGGCTTCAGCTCACAGAATTTGGTGTGCACTGCAAGGCGGAACAGGCTGTCAGTGAAGATGCAAGACATGATCCTGAAGACAAAGCTCGAAGGCCAGAAGGAAAGGGAAGAGTCATATCTGCACACCATTGTCAGCAAGTGGGCAAGCAAGAAAAAGAGACAGTTGTTTCGCAACAATGATGCTGAATGAGTAATTTCTGTTGTCGTTTGCAGCTCGCAACAATGAACATTAACATTTAGTCATGAACATTTCCATTTATTTTACAACTTTCACTAAGCTTTGCCCTGATTCTAGTCAACATAATTGTGTTGATTTTATTTGTTTTTGTATTTTTTAATACTTTTCTCCAGTTCTAGTCAGCGGACCTTGAGTTAATAAAATACATTTATCACAATGAATCCTGTTCCGAGTCTGGTGTCCTATTATTTTGGTTACTCCAGGACACTGTGTCCTATTGACATTTAATCTCTAGGACACAGTGTCCTATAGGGTGATTAAAAAATCTACATCACTGGGTATTGAGGGTTTTGTTGATGGATCCACTCCTTTATCACTATCTAGTAAATTAAACAATTTTGCTACTCTTGAATCTATTTCTAAATGTTTACTAGGCTGTTCACTTAATATTTATCTTTAGCATTTGTGATTATTACAGTTACAATTTTAGTTTAAGTTAAACTTTCTGATGAATAGGGTGGGGTGGAGGGTTATGATTACATTCCTTACATACTACTTTAAAACTTACACTCCTTTACACTCCCTAAAAAAAAATGCATCTCTCTCATTCCTTACATCAAGCTCACTCTACACTATAAATATAATATTGTCTTAATCACTTTTAGTGGAAGGACGTTAAATTGAAGAACCACCACCACCATCACGATTGCCCCTGTCCTGGACAATCTGGAACTAGT
>JAFLJL010019052.1:0-49190 GCA_018398815.1 Conus ventricosus
TTTTGATAGTAAAATGCATCCGTGCAAAAAATTTCAGTCTTAAATGAGAGGAGGTCTCTTAACAGAGGGTCTTACAATAGAGGTTTGACTGTAACACCTTAGGTCACTTACAACAGACATTTCTTGAAAGAAGCAAATCAGAGATGATTTTCAAACAGGAAACGTTTGAAAGCATAATCTCTGGCGTAGATCATTTGGCCAGTCCACAACAGAAGACCTCCCAGATGAAGAAGATGGTGCCAGGGTGAGGTTGGAGGCAAACACCACTGAGGAGCTGATAAAATATACATCAAGTGAGTGTGGCCATCGGTACACATGGCGGGCATTGGCACCGCTACCCACAGTCGCCTTGGTCATGAAGTTCACCTCCGCTTCATCCTCACTCAGAATGTTGTGCACTGCCCCTATGAAGAAGTCATCTTCAAAGTAGACAGCAATGAGCTCTTCTGGCTGCCTGAATTGATATTTGAATTGCTCAAAGTTGTGTGCTGTCTGCTCTTCTTCATTATGATCCTTATCAGAGTTGGGATAATCTTCACTCTGATCAGAGTCATCCTCAGAAGAATCTGATATTTCTCTGCGTGGACGCTTGTTCGGCTGAACCTCTGGTTGGATTGCATGCAAAACGTTTTTCAGAGTGTCAACTTCTGATTTTGATGTTTTGAGCGCTGCCTGTGTTTCTTCCAGTTGCCGGCGGAGAGCAGCTAACTGTCTCCCATGTGTTGCTAATTTAATAGCCGCATTCCCATTATCCGTCTTTTCTTCATATGTGACCTGAGGATCTGACAAATGTTCTGCAGAGGTAGAGGGTTCTAGTGGGGATAAGTTTTGTTCCAGACTCTTAACCCTTTAAAGTTTGCCCCTTGGACCGTCTTGAGTGCTTACTAGTATCAAAATCTTAAGGGAAGGAAAGTAACTCCGTAAATTGGATGTACCAGTGTTAAATAAAAAATCAGAAAAAATACAAACCTTGGTCATAAATGTTTTATTTGCTCCAAATTTAAGTTTAACATTTTGAAGTAAAATTCCACATGCATCAAAGCTTATATCTTTGTTGATAAAATGGTGTGAAAAAATTATGACGTCACTGAAGGAAAAATTACAGCTGTCACCAACATCTACTAGGTCCAATTATCTGATGATAAATGTTGTTGGATGTAGATAATGACACCTACACAATGTCAAACTATGTCCAGGGATGCCCACACAATATTCACAGCAAATATCCAAGTTCATGGGAAAAGTTTATGGGCACAAACAGCAGAGATAGTAAACAGTCTGAAAGAGAGTCACAAAACGGAATGTCTGCAACCAGTAAGTCTATTGTTCTGACTGCTGGGCCAATTTCAAGTTGTACTGTGTAAAACAAAGTCCTTTACAGAGGTGAATTTTGCACACAGGACATTCATATACAGTCTGGGGGCACTTCCCTTTGTTTGTCGTCTTCATCTTCTCAGTCTGACACAGGATACAGTTGGCCTTCCGTCCTGGGTAGCAGAATGGGAGTGTGGCTGAAGGGATCCGATGCACTGACTGCAGGAAGAGTCTGCACTCGTTTGGATTTCACTGCAACTTTAGAGAGTGTTCTCAAACAGTCCAGGCGAAAATCCAAGTGTCTCAAGCCGCTCTTAGAGGACACAGGAAGATTGCTTGCTCGCCAGATGATGAAGGCGTTGACCATCGCCACCTGAAGAAGCCACCACGCCAGGTACCTCCACCATCTAACACCAGGACGACACAATGTGAGACGCAAACATTTTACAGCGGAGTCCATGAAGATCCTGTTAGGGATGTCCCGCCTGACGTGATCCTTGTCAAGTTGAGTTTTTGAGAGAGATTAACATTTTTCATCTGATTTGAGATTTTACGTAAGAAAGATTTTTTAACGAAGTTTCTGGTGCGTTTCTAGAAGATGTCATTTAAAGTGATGTATGAAAGGTTTTTTTTTTTTTTTTTTTTAATGAGTTAATTTTAACTCTTGACATCCCATAAGAAACAGTGTGTTCTCAGTCCTCTAGCCCATAAGGATTGGCTAGAAATGAGCTAAAAATGGGTATGGTCATTAAAATAATTATATCTTTCGTGTTTGTTGATTGACTGCTTTGAAATTTGGAAGTTTTATGGAAGTGATGTTATTTTTTATACTGAAGTGGTCAAATGTACTCCCACCAAAATTTTGAATGTCAGTATGGCATGGGGTGGGAGTGAAAATTTTTGGTTTTACTGAAAAAAAACAAAATATGGGGCAGGGGTCCAGGGGCCGCCCAGGCCCTGGTGGGGTCCAGGGGCAAAGCCCCGGTGGGGAGTCTGGGGGGCTTGCCCCCCAGCCGCTGACGAAAATCCACAATTTCAAGGTGTGTTTGTGGCATTTCCTGGGAGATGTTTACAGTTATCTGAGTTCTTTGCAGTGGTGTGTGTGAACACATAAGAATGCATACTTCTCTGACAGATTTGAGAGAGTCGTGTTGTCCAAAGGCAGCTTGGTCTGCAGGTGCACACAAGCGTTCTGGTACCCTGTTCGCAACTGCTGCTGAAAGAGCTGAAACCAGTGGGGCTTGTTGGTCGATTTCAGCAGAATCTGGTATTTCTGGTAGGCATGGCATCCCACAGTGAGATTGTGGTCAGACACCTGGATGTTTGCATCTCTACAGTTGATTCTTTTCAGGGCAGCGACTCTGAACGACTTTGGCATGACATCAGTCTTCACGAAGAGGGCGAGAAAGTCCCTTGTCAGATGGTACATGTCCACATGAAGAGTGTGCAGCATAGGCTTTTCTGACTGGTAGAGCTTGATGAAGTTTTGGAACTTGGGCAGAATTCCTCGGTACACATTGATATAGAGCCTGGTTTTGGGAAGGTGTTCGAAACAGTCGCAGCAGTATCCGGTCTTTTCTGTCAGATTTTGCTGTGTAGCAGCCTTTCACCAGCTTCCGGACTTCTTCCAGCCGTGCCTGCTCAGCTGGGGTGACACTCCTCTCCTCGTAGATCTTCTCCAGCTTCTTCCTGCACATGACAAAAAAAGGGAAAAGTTCATTAGGGACTCATAATATACTTTCAGGTAGGTTTATGTGTCCTATCAACCTGTAAGTATGCACATATGCATAATTAATATGTCTGTCTGTGACTCAGACTGTGTGAGTGTGAGTCTGTCATAAACATGTTCACATTAAAATAATTCACATATTTTTGTGAACTTTCTTTTCTTTCTTCTTTGGTGTTCCATGATGATCATGCCGTTAGATGGAGGAGTCCAATCTATGCCCATGCTATGCGAACATTTGTACTCACAGAGTCACAGCAAACAATACTTATTGTATGTATACACTTTGACTTAATGTCTAGTTGTTTTTTTTCCACTGATGCTTTTTTATTTTCCACTGAAAATATTTTAGTTTCAGCTGAAATTGGCTTTGAGCTGAATATTCCCATGCCTGACTAAGTCTAAGAAATCCAGTATACCAATTTCTATTTCTATTTCAATAATGAATACATTAGTAATTACTCTTCTTCCTTAAACCTTTTTTTTTTTGGTCAATTGCCTATCACACCCGACAGGATTTTCGCAATAATTCAAGTGGATCTCTGCAGGGTTTCCACAGCCCTGTACAGCTTGTTGTTGATGGGCACCAGCTGCAGCCATGTCCTATCTCTTCAGGTGGTTTCAGGAACATGCAGCTTGCGGTGTAGATCAAGATGGGATACTAGTCTGTTAAATATTGCATGTAGGTTAGTACTTACTTGTGTGTTTTCTGCTCAGATGGGTGTAGAAAGGCATACTGAAACACGATGAGGGCATCAAGAATCTTGTGAAGACGTTCAGAAATCGCCAACATCTGCAGAAAGCGTGAACTCACAGGCCTGAGGGGTCGAACACCACCCTCCATGTGTAGCAAGGAGCAAACCTAGAAATAGAATGAATGAATTACACACTATAGTATATATATCTTGGAATGATTAAAATCCCCCCCCCCCCACCCCCCCTTACACCACACACACACACACTGACAAATCACAAAGACACACACACACGTAGACACACACACGCACACACTGAGGCATGCACGTACGTACGTACGCACACACACACACACACGCGCGCACGCGCGCGCACACTGAGACATGCATGCACGTACATACGCGCGCACACACACACACACACACACACACACACACACACACACACACAGGCACAGGCACATGCGCGCACACATACACAGATTCTACACACAATGCTAACTTCTTAATTTTTTTAAAAAAGCTATTAAATATGCAAAACTCACCTCTTCGAACAACTCTGTGGCTTTGGGACTCAGTTTGAAGTCGTAGTAGATGTCCATGGCAAAGTCTTCCAGGTAGCTCTGGAATGGCTTGCAGAACTCCTTGACAGCATTTGACACTATGTGGACAGTGTCTCCATGCACATCGAGGAGGTGAGGTTGTTTATCCCGAAGCAGAGTCTCCACACCAGTTTTCTTTCCGCGCATCACATTGCAATTATCCATCAAACAGCTAACAATATTCTCAATGGGTAGGCTCTTGGTTGGATCGTTCTCTGACTCAGCTGGCTGGAGCACAGACATCAGTCCTGCGAAGATGTTTTGCGATGTGGCTATGTTTTCTGAAAAACTGCCGAGTAGCTGGGTGATGACAGCACCTTTCACATCATCAAAGTACTGGACAAGCACATTGACAACTTTGCTGTTTGCGTTGTTGGTAGCCTGGCGAGCTTCTACCACTCGAAAACGCCTAAAATCTCTTAATTTCATTTCCTGGGTTTTATCACTAAATATCAACCAATCTTAATAAAAATTGGCACAGCTATAGTTCAAACCTTGCTCATTCCATTTATGTTTACAAATTAAATAATAGTTGGAGTCTTCTTGTAGAAAATAAGTTTTTAAGCCAGTACCCAATTCCTAAAGTTGGAAAACGGGTGTCTCAGAGTCTGCAAGATTATGGAAAGAGTTATCATGCAATTAGTATAAAACTTAGCACACACATTGGTTAGTGAACATTTAACAGTGTGTTGGGAGGGATAAGGCATTTTTTTAAAAACTTGGAATTTTGATGGTCTAAAAAATTACATAAAATGTGAAAACATAAAAAAGTATATACAGCCCCCTAATCTCCAAAACCTTCCAACAAAATGTAGCTGATAGTATTTTAAAACTGTGTGCAAAATTTTATTGCAATCTGATTATTAGTTTTTTAGATATGTTGTAAAGCATTTGCTTACTTGTTCAAAATCGCGTTTTGAGAAAATCAGGTTTAAAGTTTAGATTACATGTTTACACTCAGTTCTCTGTGAAAATAACCTTCAAAATAACTTTTCCCTCACAAATTGGTGCATTATTTTGATGTTTTTGCACTCACCAAGCTATTCATGTCCTCCAGCTAAGTAGTACTCCTCTGGTTTATCCCCTTTCTCTGCTGCCATGAGCGCCCGGTGACGGCGAGCGAACTGCTTTGCCTCACTTGCTTGTATCTGCCCCCCTGCCACCCTCTTTCTGTCCAGCTGAGAAAAGCACTGTTTTGTCCAGAGTCCAGGTTCCATGCCAAGATAGTGGAAAATGTCCAGTCTGCCCATTTCTCCATCATTATACACTATGGTGGCATCAGCAACAGCTAATCTCAGTCTTTTGCGTCCGACAAAGGTGGTTTTAGGGCACCGCTCCCAGATCAGGTTGTGGAAGCTCTCATTGGTGTTCTGGCTTCCCCCATGCAGACACCTCTCCAGCAGACTATCATGAGTGAGTGTTTCAAACACTGGTCTTATGGCCTCACACACAAAATCAGGAAAGGCATTCTGGTTAGGGTCGCCTCGGCCAGTCTTGGGGGGGCACCAGTCACCACAATTATCATGCTGCCTGTTCCTATGCTGGAAGATGGCCCAAATTTCCTGCTTCATTTTATCTAGATTCCCTACATTCCTTCTGATAGCTGCCCCATAGTGTCCCTGAATCTTTAGAATAGCCTTTTTTGTCAGCTTGTTTTGACCCCCAATCCCCCTGACTGTCCTACCCTCATGAACAAAACTTTGTTTTTTCAGCTCATTCACTTTGTTTGTGAGCTGCCTGCCCATTCTTTTCTGCACATGTCCACAACATTCCAGCTTGGCTACAGTTACATCTTGATATAAAGCTTCAGACTTCAAAGTAGAGTATGTTTTGCTGTCCCCATCCCCTAAAAAGTTGATATACCGCAAGTCATATTTCTCCTCTGAACATGAGAACACTGACAGCACCAGTCGGCTCCATCGCAGCAGCTGATCCAGTGTGTTTTTGTCACACTCACCCTTGTCTTCATGATTAGCTCTCCACCTCTCTAAGTCCTGACCCCCTTTCTTTTTTTCATTCTTTTTGCATCCATCACAGTGGTTGGACAACACCTCACAATCAAGCACTTTTGACTTTTTCCCATTCACAGACAGCACAGTCACTACCCCATTTTTGGACTGAAACCCCCTCCGCTGGTATGTCCCATCACCCAAGACAGTGATATCCCTACCCCCATAGGCCTCCCTTGCTTCATCAGCAGCAACATGTTTGCTTCTCTCTGCCACAGACTCAGAGGCCTTTGCTATCATATTGCGGTGGTTAGCCCAGGTCTTATTGTTTCGTGCACAGGGAATATTCATATTGCCTAGAAATCTTTTTCCCTGTGCTTGGTTCCTACCAATTGCAAAGATAGAAAGAGCAAATCTCCTATTTACCTCATATACTTTATTCACAGCTTTGGAAGTAGCAAACCTGACAGAAGATTTGCACCCACACTGGAATGTAAACAAAGAGCTAAGTCAATCCTGTCTTCGTTCACTGAGAAAAGCCTACTTTCCCCCAATGGCTTTTTGCAGTCTGGACACAAAAGCTTTCCAATGAATTGAACTAATAGCTCACAATCAACAAAGCGATATCCAGAAAATTCATCATCTTTATCAAACTCTACTGTGAGCGAGTCAGCGAGTTTTTCGCCTGAAGCACAAGGCCTAGCAGCCGACACACTTGCGGACGATGTAGACGGCTGATTTTCGGTGGAAACATCACCTTTGATAGCTCCTTCCTCTTGTTTTTTCCTCTTTTGTGGTGGCACACGCTTTTTGGGTCTATAAGACCCTTTTCTTTTACCCATTTTTGAAAAAAACAACTTGGCCTCAAGATAACACAAGCGTCCAAATGTAACACAAACGTAAGCTTCGCTCGCTTCATTCAGAGGAGGAAATTAGGCCACAAAGGCTTTGCCGACCGGCTGTTGAAAGCCTGCTCCTGATTGGCTGAGGCTTCGAGTCTTTTCTGTGTGTGCCTCTTTGGGCCTTGTTTGACCTGACCAATGAAATATTTCGTTGTTCAGCTATGTGGGTCGATTTTTTTTAAAGTGGCTGGAAAGGAAAATCTGTTCATTTCCGCGTTTAAATTTTGTTTCTAGCTATTGTAGAAGTTGAGATATGAAATTTTAAGTTTTTGCATATTTAATTAGGTGAATTTTCACTTCAAACAAACACACCTACCTCAGAAATAAATAAAATAAAAATATTTGTAATACTTACTTGCAAACAATGTTTACACAGGGAGGTTCATAAGGGTTTGCGGAATCTAAATCCCCCAAAACCCCAAGTCAGGCAAAAAAGAGATTTTTCACCTTTTTTCATGGTAGAAGCTTGCCTTAGAAAAATGAGTCTTTCTCAGCTTCTGGAACAAGTTCTCTCGAAAGGCAACCGCAACTCCGTGAGTCATCGTGTACGTGGCTGTTTTCCTGCACATGGCCAGTCGTTCGAGGCTTGGGGTGTCTGCTGCAAGTTTCTGACAGAAGGCGACAAGCTCTGGAGCCAAAGACAGCGGTAGGCAATGCTCAGCCAAAAACGCACAAGTCCGGATCTTGGCATCAACCAAGGAGTCCACTTTTGACAGAGGAGCAAGCACAGGGGATGCAGCTGGAAGTGTTGATGCATGTTTCAAGGCTTTTAGCCTCTCCACATGGACAGTCTCGCTACCATGGCTTGCAACAGACTTCTTCCCGTTCGACTTGTAGACGATTTTCTTTCCACACAGATTGCACCATGCAGCGCCAGGTTCCACGCATTTTCGAAGCCACATACGGAACGGGCGATCCTTTTTGTCTGTTTCATCTAGCCATTCATTTCTCCACTTGTTCTTTTTCAGCTCTGCATCGATTTCGCGAGCTCTAGTAGTCTCACTAACCTCAAGAAACGCCATTTTCACGTTCAATCGCACGTCGACTCGCAGCTAGGATGAGGATGGAAGTGTGCCGTAAAATGCCGGAAATCGTTATTCGCGTATGTCGCAAAGCCAAAGGGGGAGAAAAAAAAAAAAAATTTTGGTTTTACGGAAGCTCCGTAAAAATACGGCGGTCTCCCACCCATGGTATGGTAATTAATTACAGAATAATTAAAAAAGTCAGGTGTGTTCAATAAAGGTTGGAAAAATCAATGTGTGGTGTGTTTGTTAGTAAAACAATGCAGACGGTCACACACATGACCATAGAAACAATACAAGTCAAAGAAAAATGTTCACTGACCTTTATGTAGTCTTGTAATGACGTAATATACAGGTAAAAATCCAAGCACAGAAAATATTTGCACAGTTCCTTGTACAGTATTTTGCACAGTTCTGTTCACAAAGTCACAGTATAACCACAGAAATAAAGTCACATGTGGTCAATGTTCATGTTCTGCACACAAGGAGTAGGATGATGAGCTTTATATGGCGTAATGACAGCGTACACAGGTAAGCACAGGTGAGTTCAGGTAAGTTCAGGTATGTACACTATACACAAGTGAGTCACTGTCACATATATATTACTGCTGGTAGTTGTGAAACTGCCCAAAGCAGCCTCTGTCCTTGCACAGAGCAACACCACATTTCCTGCATTCAAAGGTCTGGATTTTGTTGCCTGCAGGAGTGCGTTCAGGACCTTTTGCACACACAACACAGTTTCGCACACCCCGCTTGCTTTCGATCTTGCTGATCTCGTGGACAGCTGGCTTCTTGATGTGTGGGGTTGACATCAAGTGAGGCCTTTCTTTTTCTGGAGGTGAAGCCATTGATAAGGCCCTTGGACACTTCCAGATGGAATTCCAGGTGTGAGAAGGGCTTGCGACGGGTCCTCCTGGGGCGTCACGATACAAGATGTAAGCATTGATGACGCTCACATCGAGTACAAACCAAAACATGTATTTCCACCACTTCTTAGCTGTGTTGGCAATGCCATAGTAGGATCTAAGTTGGTCATTTTTGTCTACACCGTTGTAATTTTCAGTGTAGTCCTGGATGGCGATAGGCTTTGGGTATGTGCGATCTGGCGCACCCCGTTTCCCCTTCCTGGTAATATTGATGTTGCCGATCTTGTTGGCTGTGGAAAGTGCACTGACTTGGCGTTTCTTTTCACACCAAGTCACTGCCATCGGTCTGCCCTTCTGCATCTTCTTCATCTCCCCACTCTCCTTCAGCTTGCAGGTCTTGATGGGAACAGGGAGACCTTTGCGGTTGAGGCGGACAGTGCCACAGGAGTAGGTCCGATTCGCCAGCAAAATTTCCATCAAATCAACTGATGTAAAAAAAATTGTCGAAATAGACATGGTGGTTTCGTCTGTAGTACGCTTGTACCAGATCCGTCACCACACGTGTGCCAAGAGGGAGGTCTGACTGTCCTTGCTTTTTGCCAGTGTAGATGTTGAAGTCTACCAGGTAGTATGTTTCTGAATCAGCAAGCCCCACCCCTTGATGCCCCATTTGGTGGGTTTTGAGGGGATATACTGGAGAAATGAGCACCTACCCTTGAATTTTATCATTGCTTCATCCACACTGATGTTTTTATGTGGATTGTAGTGTGCTGCAAATTTCTGTTTGGCGTTGTCTAGCACTGGTCGCACCTTGTGGAGTTTGTCATGGTTGGGACTGGTTCGTGGTGGATTGGTGGTAGAATCATTCAGATGAAAAAACTGAGTTAATTTTTCATAACGCCTTCTAGGCATTACTTCAGCAACTTTTGGCTGTCTCAGTTCAGGCCTCTTGCTCCAGTAGCATCGATAATTTGGAAGCTGAACAACCCCCATGAGCAACAGCATCCCAAGGTATGCGCCGATTTCGTCTGCTGTGGTGTCAACAAAATTTGTTGCCCCCTTTTGTCGCGCATACAAATTGGTCTCTTCAGCAATCTTTTCTAGCATATGGGCTGGAAATAATTGTTGAAAGTACTCAACAGGGGTAGCATCCAGTCCAATAGGCATTGTAGGACCAACAGAATGAGTGAAGTCGTTGATCTGGTGATCGATGACCGTGTCCGACCACTCTGCTGGCGAATCTTCATCTGAAATTTCCGATTGTACGTCAGACAAATCACTGGTGTGAACTGAACTAACTCCAGTTCCCACACTCACATCACTCTGCTGATCATCTCCAAGCCCTAGCGCATGCTGGTTGCACAAATCTTCGATAAATTCATCGAAAACATCATTGTCGATATGTTGGAAAGACGCCATCTTGACCAGAAAATCTTTGAAAAAAAACCTTCGTGAAAAAACTTTTTCAAAATCGCAATGTAAACAGCTAGGCTGAAAACCGTGGGCAGAAGGCGGAAGGCGAACGCTTTCCGGATGTCGTTGAACCTTCCTCTCTGCATTAGAGAGTTCTCGCTTCCATAACAACGGCTCCAAATAAGGCATATCGGTTGTTGCGGTGTGGTGCAGTTTGGGACTGTGCGGCAGTTGCGGAACGGTGCGGTATAGGAAGTCAAGAGTTGGTGACAGCCCTGATGTGGCCCTTTGCGGTCGGCTGGGCTATAAGCAACATTATCTTATCTGACAACCCTGGTGCTGGAACAGTGGCTGGCATTGCTGGCATCTGATGGAAGGCATTGGGTACAGCAAGAACTTTGTCCTGCTCCTCATCAGCCAGAGCAGGTTTTTAAAACACCGTGCCAGGGTGTGGGCTGTCAGACCTGAAATAGCCAGTAGCCTTGATGCCAGGCAGTGGTCTGTAGGCTGGAGAGAGGAAGGATTGCCAGTCGTAGGTTGGCACTGTCACCGACACATCCTCTCTGCCAGCCAGCTGTGGGACGTTGACACCAGACACGGGGGTGCTCTCCCTCGCCACACTGCATGTCATCCAGGCAGGAAACAGCCCTCTGGAAGCATCTCTTCACCAGACCAAAGCACCAGTCTGCAAGTTTAGTGTGGCCAGGAGGCATAAAGCTGACAGTGATGCTACTGTGCAGCCCCTTCTGCACATGCCAAGCCAAGTAAAACAGCACCCAGCGGTTTTTGTTTTGGCCAGCACAGTGGTCACAGTGCAGATGCACCACCTGTTCACCAAGGCCATAGTGTCAAAGAAGTAGTGCAAGTAGCTGATGACAGCATTGCTCCCTATGCTGCTGCTGACTGACTCATCAATTAAAAAATTAACCTGCTGTGACAGCCCCTCACGGTGAACTCCAAAGATGCCGCACTTTCGTGGTGTGAGGAAGTACAAGGGTCCTGGCTGAGCGGCATCGCTGGGGTTATGCACTTGCTGCGCGAAATCAAAACTGTAGTGCATGGTCATATCATCGGAGTTAGCTGGAGTGGGCTGGAGGCGTTGCAGACCCTGCTGCTGCACCACTGCCTTGGCATCCACACACATCTGTCTGTACAGGTTACACTCGGCATCGACCTGAAACAACAGATTAAAAAAAAAAGTTAACATATTTTATAAAAATCATCCTAATCATATAAACATTTAAAAAATTGTTTCAGCATACATTCCAATCAACAGAATTTACAACAAACAAGCAAACAAACACACAAAAAGAAATTATATGAAAGAAAGGGGTTTGATGTTTAAAAAAAAAAAAAAGTTTTCAACAAGACCAGAACTTTTTGCTACTGAAAAGAACTTTACCTGCAAAGAATATAAAAGAAAATGGTCTCTCAGTGTCACTTTCCTCAACTGATTTAAAGAAGTGAAGTAATTACAGCACATTATCAATTTTACACATGGTTCTCACAGTATCAGCCGCTACAAACCTGACTGCTTGTTGTGCGAGCAGGAGGTCATTTTTCTCTTCATTTGTCAGGTTGGCACTCCTGAAGATCTGCGTGTTGTTCTTCTGGCACTGCCAGCGCAGATCTGACATGGGCTTTGCCACCACAATGTTGGGGCAGAGTTCATGCCACAGCTGTCAAGACTTGCCAACAACGTGATGGCCCGAACAGAGAAATAAGAATCAAATTAGTCCATGTCATTTCATAATTTTACATATGTGACGCTCCACTACAAAATGAGTCGCATTGCACCGGAGGTCGTTTTTGAGTTATTTATATCTTGTAATTCTACAATAAAAATGCTCTCCAACAACAAAAACAAAACAGATTGTAAATCCGACAATTTTTGGCAAAGTTATTGTGATTTGAAGTTAAAACAGAAATTGCAACCGAAAAGTTTCAAAACATGTTCGTAGCAACCAAGTACTTCCAATTAAGATATCTTGAAGTTTGGCACAAACATGCACATAACCATTCTGTATCACCACACAAACGTTTTGGGAAAAATATTGACATCTCTAGATTTCATTCAGAAAAGATATTTTGGATAAATTGCGTAGGGGGAGGTGTGTGTGTGTGATATGATAGGGTTGTGTGTCTAGTTTATTGGGATGGTGTGATATGTTTGTGATGGTTGTGGTAATGGTGGATTGATAATAATGGTAAGGGAAAAAAAAAAGGGGGGGGGGGGAGACTGTCACTGAGAGTGGTGGTAATAATGAAATGATGATGGTGGTCATATATTGGGAACACACGCACACACACACACACACACACACACACACACACACCAACAACCACATGTGCATACATCCAAGCATACCTATATGTCGAGGGGTGATCATGAGATACAAGGTACAATGGGGACGAAGGAAAAGAAGTGGTCAGTGGGGAAGGGGGAAAAATGTGTGTGTGTGTGTGCGTGTGTGGTGTGTGTGTGTGTGTGTGTGTTGCAGGTTAGTGTGGTGTGGGTGTGTGTGTGATTTTGTGGAATATATAGTGGGTTGTTGTTGCAGTGGTGGACCGGTGTAATCATGTACTTGGGTTGGGATGCAGGTGATGCGGGGGTGAAGGGAAAGAGCAGGGGGGGGGAGTGGTGGTGGGAGGGGGGATGAGGAGTACAGGGTAGGTAGTTGATTGGTATAGAACATGGGGTGTGGTGGAAAGTGAAAGATGGAGGGTGGATAAAAAAAAAAAAAAAGTAAAGTGGGGGGGGGGGGGGGGGGATTTAAGGGGAAGGATAACACAAAATTAAGATTAAATAGATGGAGTGTGGCTGGGACTACTGTATGAAGTGAGTGAAGGGGATGTGGAGGTGGTGTATGTGTGTGTGTGTGTGTTGGTAGGGGATATTGCCAACTGATGTGGAAGTGGTGGGTATGTGTGTTTGGTTATTGTTGGATATTGATGCCTTGGGGGTGTAGTGTGCCCAGTTTGGCAATGTGATGGGATTCTTGAGTTGTGCGTTCAAAGCTGTCACTCTGTGACTGCCAGAGTGCCATAACTTTGACATGGTCGATGTTGTGTTGGGTGTGGTTGAAGTGTAGGGCGACGGGTTTGGGTCGGTGGTGGCGGGTATCAGCCAGGTGTTCAGAGATGCGTGTTTCAAGTGTGCGTGATGTTTCCCCTATGTAGATCTTGCCACACAGCTGGCAGTGGATGGCATATATAATGTTGCGGCTCTGACATGAGAATGTGCGTTTGACTGTGAAGGAGTCTTTGGGGCCCTGTAAGATGGTGTCTGGTTTGGTGAGGGGGCAGATTTTGCAGTTGGGTTTAGAGCAGGGGTGAGTACCTGGTGGTGTAGCTGTGGTTCTGTTCAAACTGGACCGCACGAGGAGGTCTTTGAGGTTTTTGTCACGTTTGAATGTGATCATGGATTTGGTGGGAAGGTGGGTTTGTGGTTATGTACAATGTGCCAATTGGATTTGAGGATCCTACAGATGGGGAGGGTGTGCGGGTGGTAGAGGAGGTAGGCTGTGGGTCTGTCTGTCTTGGTTGGATGCTGGGTTTCCAGAGCAGATGTTCTGGATACAGCTATGGTGCGGCGGAGTGCTGCATTGATGGTGGAACTGGGGTATCCGCGGTTGTTGAAAAATTGTGACATTTTGGCTGCTTGTATAGTGAAGTCTTCCTCGCTGGAGCAGAGTCTGCGAAGACGGAGAAATTGTGAGTATGGGATGCTGTCTTTAGTGTATGGGTTGTGGGAGGATGAGTAGTCTAGGTATGCATGTGCGTCGGTGGGTTTGTAGAAAATGGAGGTTTTGAGTAGGCCTTCTTCAAGGGAGATGGTGATGTCTTGGAAGTTGACCGACTGCGAAATGGTGTAGGTAAGTTGGATAGATGGATGGAAGGTCTGGGCAAAGTTGAGGAAGTTGAGGAGGTCTTGTTTTGGCATAGATGTGGCTCCCAGTCCATCATCGATATACCTTTTGTACAGTTCAGGTGTGGGGCCTGTGTATGTGTTGAGTAGGCGGTGTTCCAAGTGTCCCATGAAGAGGCAGGCATAGGCTGGTCCCATTTTGGTACCCATGGCAACACCACTAATTTGTGAAAATGTGTGCTTGTTGAATTGAAATGTGTTCAGGGTGAGGACTAATTCAGCGAGTCTGACCAGTGTGGTGGTGGGAGGGTGTTGTTGGTTGGGGGGCCGTTTGTCAAGGAAAAATGTGAGGGCCCTCAGTCCATCAGTGTGGGGGATGGAGGTGTAGAGTGACACCACGTCAAGTGTGAAGAGGAGGCTTTTTTTTCAAATTCTCGTCACTGCCTTAAAATAGACATCAAAAAATGTTTGCCAGTCACAGACGATGACTTTCTCTTCCCCAGCCTCTGTGCCAATGATCTGCGCCCGACTGATGCCCTTGGTGGTGCTGCTGTTGATGACATGGCACAGGTCGTTGAGGCAGTGCACTTCACAGCGTTTGAAGCGTCGCTTCAGGAGGCCGAAACGCCAATCAGGAGCAAATTTGGTGTGGCCAGCAGGCATGAAGTTGAAGGGGATGGAGGTGTGAAGGCCCTGCATGACTCGCCAGGCCAGGTACCACAACATGCACTTGTTTTTGTTCTGGCCGCTGCAGTTGTCGCAGTGTAGATCCACCTCCATCTCCCCAAGGCCAAAATGGTTGAAAAAATGGTGCAGCAAAGAAAGCACCATGATACTGGACCCCTTTCCGCTGGACATGCCTTCATCAATGAGGTAATTTATCTGCTGTGGAAGACCCTCACAGCAGACTCCAAAGATGCAGCACTTTCTGGGAACGAAAAAGTAGATAGGGCCAGGCTGGAGAGGGCTGCTGGGCAGATGGACTTGCTGAGCAAAGTCAAAACTAATGCATCTTGGCTGGCCAGCTGTTGACAGGATGGGGTCCCAGCTCAGTGATGCTGGCAGCAGCTGTTGCAGCATTGCTGTGGTCCACCTGCCTTATGTAAAATGTCCGCTCTGCTTCAACAACGTCTATGGCACTGTGACGGGTCTTCTCATAGTTTTGTTTGCACTGCCAATACAGATCCATGCCATCATTGGCTTTCCAACAACAATGAAGGGAAGGTGCTGCTCCCATATTTTGAAGAAAGAAGTTTTCTCAAGCATACGGTGACCTGAAACGCACGCACACACACACACACACACACATGCAACATAGTTTTATTTTTTTAATTATACTATTGAATGTAAATGAAAAGTAAAACGTCTCCCTATGTAAGGAAATAAAAATATAACATTCCTCAAAATTTCCTTCATGCAGCAAATTTTTGTTTGTTTATTTGGAAAGGATGTGTGTTTTTTTCTCTAAAAAGTGTTGTGTATACACATCTGCATGTACCTCTTTGCAAATAGCAGAGTAAATGTTTAGTATGCATATGTTTTGTGTGTATACTAGGTATTCCAAGGTGTTTTTTTTAAATAGCATAGAGTTGTTTAAAAGTACTCAATTTTCTGAACACATTGATATAAAATTTAAGTTCTTCTGATAGTATTTGACGAAGTTATGATTTTTAAAAAGAAATTTTGCGAAAGTGGCAATTTGCTTCGGACCCCAACTTTGAGGTACCATAAATCCATTTCTATGTTGTAAAATGAGTCCATATTGTTCCTGGCTACTCACATGCACTTATAGATAATGCCCATTTTTTTCCGTCTGTTTTCTCCAGATAAATAGTCAACAATGTAATGCTGAACTTGGTTAAATATGCAATTTGCGCAAAAGGGTAACGTTTTACATAAATTACGCTTGTCTTTACATGTTCATAAATTTGTATCTGTATGTTGTACAATGTTGTTTTTATACCAAAATGTTTTTAAAAAGCTTATAAAACACATATACAACACATTTTGCAAGATATTTCATACATAATTTTAATTATGCAACAGTAAAATATGGTCTTATATAGAAGAGAAAGTATACATTTAACAGCTTTTCGGTCGTGAAAAAGTATATATTAACAGTTTTAAGTCGCGATAATATGGTGCACAGTTATTAAAAGTATATAACAACACATACCTATTCCTACTGACTGATTTTCCTTATCTTCTGGTAATGTTCAGCGATGACATCAACAGCTGGAACTGACCAAATGCGTCAGTCACTGGACACTGCCTCTACCTCAAAATCCCGTCTGAAAATGTATTTGGAGCTCACTTCAGCAATCACTTCACTACTAGGATATCTGTCGTAGTCTGATCTGCCCCTTGCATAGCTGCCAACCTGTTGCAACAGAAATTCCTGTCAGAAGGCAGGGGTCCGGGTCCCCTGCTGTGGTGATGGCCACTGCTTCTTAGAGGCTGCACTAGAGGTAAACGGAGATGGATTGAGGAAGGATTTGACTGACTGACTGTTCGAACTAGAACTTTTGCTGGCTCCAGAGACAGATGGGCTGGCTGGTTTGGTGCCACTGTCAGGTTGTTGACTGGACCTTGGGCTGCAGGCAGAGCTTATTTTCTGGGATTGTTTTCCTGACGACTCCTCACACAAGGACCTCTTTGGGATTTTGTAGGACTCCAGATGGGCATCGGATATGGAAGATGAACTGGTTGAAGCCACCTCTTCTTAGAAAAAAATCAGCAGTGGTGTCCAATTGGAAACCAGCCTTTGCAGGCAAAGGCCAAGAGACAGCCATCTGGTGCACACATGTTTCAGGATCTTTTGTTTCCCCATTTGCAAGTGCTTAAAATGACTTGAGAGACTGCTTTCTTTTCTTTGATTTTTCCAGATAGTAGAAAATGTCTACTAGCAACTTGTCAATTCGCACCGGCAAAGCTGCCGCAGCTTTTTTCAGCCACAAGATTGATCAAGCGGCACGGACAGCCAATGTTCAACAGATTCTTCTTTCTTGTCTTGAGCTGGCCCAGCCAATGTTCAACAGATTCTTCTTTCTTGTCTTGAGCTGGCTCCAACCATGACTGCTGCATTGTCTGTGACAATAGAAAGACAGTTTCTCTTCCAAGTTTCTTCATCTGTTCCAACATTCTGAAATTCCTGAAGAATGAGTTCAGCAATATTTTTTCCAGTGCCTGATTTGTCCAGTGCTGGCACTGAAAGGATGCAGGTCCGGACACATTGTTTGATTGTTCCGCTGAAGTCTGTTAATACTTAACTCAGTAAAGTTGTGTTATAAGATGAGTTAAATGTTCAATACAATAAAATATGTACGGCAAGGGCAAAATTCAAGTTGTAAGCACTGCCACTGTGACTCGTGTGAACAGTGACAAAGAAATAGTGTAGTCACGAAATGTTGACACCCTGGTAGTTTCAAAATCCCTGTACTGCGCAAAGTGTCGTATGCCACTGGACTTGTGCTGTGCAGATCAATAACACACCCAATACCAACCTTTGAATTGTGACCTCTGGTGTACCAAGTCCCATCATAACTGACAGCAATGTCAAGAACACCATCCTCTGACTCGCAATCTGGATTCAAGTCCTTGTGTACCTCCCTAACAGCTTGGGCAGCAAGCTCCAAGAGTTGGTCTTTCAGTCTTGGAGTTAGCTGATATATTTTATCACAGTGAGTTTTGAAAGTCTCAGAACTAAGCCCTGGGAGATCTAAGTACTCACAAAATTTATTAAGCTTTCTAGCACCAAAGCCACAGAGGATACTGGCAGTCGCCTCTCTCCTAGTAATTTCAAATGCACTGGACTCACCTGGCAATGTTGATGAAGTGTAGTTTGCCCCAAGAACAGTGTGGCAGTTTCTACATACAACCTCTAAAAACACTGCTAAACCCCTTTTCTTTTCTTCTTTTGATGTCAACTCTATGGCAGACTGCCCACATTCTGGGCATGACAAAGCAGCAAACAGATTCGCGACTTCGTTCAAATCACAGATCGTTGTTAGAAGGCAAGGTGACGCAAAATTTAATGAAGTTGAACTATCATTTTGTTCCCCTGAATCAGACTCCCTTGAATGAATAAGTTTGAACTTCTTAGCACTAGAACATTCATCTGAAATGCATGCTGATGAAGTGGATGGTTGGCCTAAAGGATCGTTTTGCACAACCCCCCCCCCCCCCCCCCCCCCCCCTCAACAGTTTCTTGGACAGGGCAGTCACAAAAAAAAGATCTTTTATTGCAATAAACAGCATGTTTTCAGACAAAATGGCTTACATATCTGACAAAATACACATTCAACTTGACAAAAATGAAAAAAACAACAAATGAAAAATCATGAAAAATCGTAATTTTTGGGCAATGATTTGAAAAAATGATAGGCCTCTATGCTTAGATTGGCAGGCTGGGCATCCAACTACAGCACAATTCTTTCCTGGCATCCTGATGGACGTTGTATTAGCAAATAACTTGTTGATGATCTCAACAGTGACTTGCTCAGGTAGCGAAAGTTAGTCAACCGGAAGAGAAGCGTACGCCTGACCGAAGAGAGCAGCGCAAACGAAACATGAGCCCTGTGACGTCAGTGTTGGCGGTCCCTTTCCTCTACGTCTCCGCTCTGGGGTAGTGGGGAAAGTGTTACAAGTAGCTGTAGTGGTCATCACAGTGATACCAGTTGAGTCAGCAGTACTCGTGTTAGTCGTCTCTGACATCACTGTTGACCTCACAGGACTGTGAATCACACAGTGATGCGGACTCCGTGGTGACAGGAATGATGACGTGGTGGCTGGCTGTATCTGCAAAGAGTTCAGTGATAATGGGGCCTTCACACTGAGTTCCTGCATTGTCCTGTTGGTCACTGTTGGCATCGTCCTCGGTGATGTAGCCCAGCGCCCTGTGCTCATCCCATACATGGCTGGCATCCATGCCAGAGTCTTGGAGTTTGCCCACAATGGCACACAATATTTGAAATTCAGTCTTTGCCCATGCCTCACACTTAAAAACTCTGGACTAAGTATGAGCCAGCACCCTTTTTTCTTGTTATTTTTTGAGGAAATAGAGTGTTATTGTAAGGCATTTTTCAGTGTCATGCTTGTAGATCTGAACAAATGTCTTTGCTAAGTTGTACTTTGAACCCTCCTCACAGCACAGCGTTACTTTAATAAGTTTATTGCCCTCATCCCCGTCTTCCCATTCATGTTGAACGGAGAGTCAGGGACAGGGTCATTCAGGTAGCGAAGAGCTAAAGCATCACGCCTACGAGTGAGTTTTGAGTTGGGAACACCTGAAAGTTTTCTGTTCCGTGTCAAGCGTGGCTTTTAGTTCAGGGTTGTCTGACTGTACATTACTAACAGCAGACTGCATCGTCAATTACTGTGGACGACTTGACCATGTTGGTGGGGGGGAGTGTAGTTACATGTACTGATGTAGACTGTGACAGCCATATTGGCCGGTGAAGACGTGCTGTACTGTAGTTGTAACTTGTGAAGAAGTAGTTCAAGCACAACACAGACAGGATGGAGTGGGGAAAACCGGAACACAGGTTAACGAGGTCCATCTGATCTCCACCACAAATTAATTAGCCGGTTTTTACTGCCCACTTGTACACGCACTGGCCATAGACATGAACAGTCATCCCTTGTACAAACTTCAGGCCGGGGTTGTTTCCTGGGCAAGGGGATCCGCTTACAGGGTGACGACAGATGAGACCATTTAGGGCGCCTGGAGGATCACTGCTTCAACAGCGGGAAGCAATCAAGGCGTCTCGCCACGGGTCTGCGGCACAACACCACATAAACTGGTTGAAGAAAACTTGAGGGAAAGCAATTTCACACTGATAATTTCCCTTAAAACACATGTATTCAATTAAGAACAATCCGCTTCTGTTTACAGAAACGATGCACGAAGCACCAGGCACTGTTTGATCAATTCATACACGGGAGGAAAACTGAATTACATATAAAACGCGACTCGGCAAATAAACAGAACGCAGAGCTCGGGAAAAACAAGTCCGCACTGGTCGGTGGCAGCGAAGAGAGAGGATGTCCCATGTCCCAAGATGTTCCATGTCCCAGGACAACTTTATGATATCTAATTTGATATTTTATATCTTTTACAGAAAGCTGTAATATTTTTTCCAGATCCTGTGGTGTTCTGCAGGGACCGCCTTGTGTTCGGACAGCGTCAGTGATGTGCTGCTTTTCAGCAGCAAGCCTCTCTTCTTTCTGTCTCTTTTGCCTTTCAATTTCAGCAGCAAGCCTCTCTTCTTTCTGTCTCTTTTGCCTTTCAGTTTCAGCAGCAGGCTCTTGGATCTGAAGCCTAACAACCTTTTCTTGCAGCTTGTGCTTCCTCCTCAGTGTCATTTTGTTTGGCGACTTTCATGATGGCAGAAGTCTGGTCTTCAGTTTTGTTTAGCAGCCACAGGGCTTCTGCTGGGGTGAAAATCTTTCCGGTCCCAGGGACCCCTTCATCAGATTTTTAAGGGGTCCCAGACTAACAATAAGGGGTCCCTACACCACAATAAAAACAACAAAATAAACGTTAAAAATTGCATCCCTGCATGCGCACTGCAATTGTCACAGACACATCGTCAAAATAAAAGCAACAAAATAAACATCAAAAATTGTGTCCCTTCACAAGCACTTAATTTTCTCAGACACATTGTCACAATAAAACACAACAAAATAAACATAAGAAATGACATCCCTGCACAAGCACTGCAATTGTCACAGAACATTGTCACAGATGGCGATGTTTCAGTGCCATGAAGTGTGCGCAGGCATCTGTGATCAGCTTCTCCTTGCTGTAGTTGGGGTGCTTGGCAGCATTCTTGATGAACAGCTTGGTCTCCACTGCCTTGGTGCTGAGGCTGCTCCTGAGGGGTGTGTGGATGAGGTTCTGGGAATAGAAGCCTCTCTCACAGGGCACAGGTATGGTGGTGGAGATGGCAGCCAGAGTGACAAACTCAGGGAAGGTGTCAGCACACTGCAGTAGGATGTGCTGACACATGGCCTGCAGCCCCTTGTCCCTGTGTCTGCCCAGCAGCGCCTTGAAGAGCCTGAAGGAGTCCCTGGCTAAGTCCCCATCCACCTGGTCGTATCTGGCCAGCAGCCGCTCCAGGGCCTCCTGGCCGTGCACCCTGACCTCCTCCTGGGACTGGGGCAGGTGGGAGGGGTCCAGCACTGTGGCCAGGTCTTTCAGCACTGCCATGTCACTGGCTTGGAAACGCCTGTCCATTTCCTGCTTTATCTCCCTCACAAAGTCTGCTGCTATGCCTTTCACATCTTCACTGCCGGCCACTCTGATGCCGTGGAACTCCCCAGACTCTGCTACCTGGGTGAGGAAGTCCTGCAGGACTGACCCAGGGTGCTCAGAGAGGTCCTCCAGGGTGTTGGTAGTGGCAGACGGCACACACACAATCATTCTCTCACACACAATGTCCACACTCTCTCACTCTCTCCCTCTCTCTCTCTCTCTCTCTCGCACACACACACACACACACACACACACACACACATACATTAATGAAGGCTGCTTCATACCTGGGCATGGAGTAGTGACTTGAACTTGGTACCTGGCAAATCATCAGTCGCTAGGATCAGGGCTGCTCCCATCTGGGCAAACAAGACGTGGGATGTCTTCTCGTGGGCCCTTTTGACTGACTTCGCCATATCAGCTTTCCTCTTATCAGCAGCCACGGCATTCTTGTGGTCGGCAGTCGACTCATGCCTTGTTAGGGCGTTTCTTTGAAAATTTGTGCAGCCACTGACGAAAGCATTTTTTTCCCGATGTCTTCTTGCATGCTACACACTTCATTACAGCTGATGACTCGTCAAATTGGAGCCACGGAAACTCCTTCTCCCACGCCGAGTTATAAGCTCTAACTCGTTTTTCCTTTAAAATTGGGTTATCATCTTTTGAGCCCTCACTGTTACTTGCCTCCGAAGTAGAACAAGACGGAATGGGTTCTTGATCTTCACGATCTTGCTCCTCTGCTACGCTTTGATTGGAACACACAGAGAGTAACAAACTCTTTCAGATCCGTCCAAACCTAAGCTTCCTCCCATCCACGTCGGACGGTCGTAAAGAGGAAACGGTTCTGTGCCGCTGCACACACGGCCATTCGTATTTTACCCATGCTTACCTTTTAAAGAGTGAAGAAGCTCCGTGGTGCATTGCCATGTCATGCGCACACTCACAATGAAACATGTTCTTTTGGAGTGTTGGGACTTGCACGATTGAGACACAAACATTTACAGCGTATCCATGAAGATCCTGTTCAGGGATGTCCCGCCTGATGTGATCCTTGGTTTTTGAGAGGATTAATATTTTTCATCTGGTTTAAGATTTTTACGAAGAAAGATTTTTAACAAAGTTTCTGGTGCTTGTAGACGATGTCATTTAATGAGAGATGAAATGGTTTTTTTTTTTTTTTTTTTTTTTTTTTTTAATGACTGTTAAGTTGATTTTAACGTGGGACAGCCCTGATAGGCCCTTTGCGGTGGCTGGGCTATAAGCAACTTATCTTATCTTATCTTATTTTTGCTTTTTGACGATGATTTCGTTAACCACGCTTCGAGAGACATGTTGGAAACAAAGGCTTCGCGGAAATGCCTCTCTCCTGCCGGGAAATATAGAGCGTCTTGCGGAATCACATGGCTCAAAGTAGGAAAATTCGGTCAACTGAAAACGGCTGTGGCCTAGCATTAAGCTTAGTCGGTCAGCCTCAGCAGACACAAAAGTGACGACTTAATGTTGTTAGGAGGCTGTCCTACTCGCTTTGTTACTGTTCAACTTGAAAAGGGATGGGTTCGGTCCGAAGTTAGCGACCACGATGTTAAGGACCCAACTTACGATGTTAAGGCAGCCTTTTCTCACTTTATGTCTGACTTCACCAAAATTTGAAGGGGTCCCTGGGTACCCCTTACCACACCAGGCGTCCCGTAGGTTTAATGCGTCTGTACGCAATTTTTTGCGTTTTCAGAAGCCCTGTGTACAGTTCACTGCAAGTCACTCAGCTACTGAGGTGCCTCAACCACAGCACCCAGGTGGTGTGGGAAGCAAGTGTCCTTGCAGAAATTAACTTGGCACACATCACAGCCATAACTGGACTCTATGGCGCGTCCTGCTGGAGTGCGTCTCTGGTTCACTTTGCACGTCACACAAGCCCTCTTTCTGCCCTGGAACTTGATCAGCTTGTGTGACTGTACATTTTCTGGCTTCACCAGCTGGCTCTTCCTCTTGGCAGCTTTCTTCTTTCAGGGTTTGTACGCTCCTTGCAACTTCTTGAATTCTGACAGGGAATTTCAAGACCTTGAAAACCCTTGAAAATCAATAAAATGTGGTTCTGTTGACCAAACCTCCTTGAATACCTTTGAAAATCAAGCCATCAGCTCCAAAAATCTTTAATGTGGCAAAAAGAAATGGCATTTGATTTTTCTGCGTTCAGGTTAATGAAAAACTATTTGAAAACAAATGTTTACAAGCATTGTCACGATCCTGGATCGTCTGCGATTGTATCAAGGGAGATAATTTGTAACTTCATCAAACTGATAAAGTTAAAAATTATCTCCCTTGGTTGAATCGTCGACGGCAATCCAGGATCGCGACTATGCAAAAATGTTTTAAAATTTTATTTTTTCATCAACCTGAACGCAGAAAAATCAAACTGCCATTTTTTTTTTCAATTTTTATGCAAGTAGTGGTTCCATCTGGCTCTCATATTCTGTGGAATAAGGCAGTTCTGCACCTGTAGTGGCTGGATGCCTTATCTGACCTGCCTCACACTGGGTGCTCCTACAGCATGTGTCAGGTTGTGGGGTTTGAACATCTGTAAGAACAGGAAAAAAAAACAACAGACATCATGAACAGATCAGATCCACATACCATCAAGAAAAGAATATGCTTTATAAGTTTAAACTAGGTTTTACTTTTCAGGCATGAAATTCGTCCGCCTAAGGCAGATTTTCCGCCCATTTTTTTATCTGCGCCGCCCCCCCAAAAAAACTGCCGCCCAAAAAAAAAAAAAAAAAAAAAAGAATCCTGAAATAAACTTTCGTTCGATGCTATTCCCATTTGGACGATTTGCAACTCTGTTATTCTCAAAAGAGTCAACCGGTCACTTCCGCCGTTAATCAACATCCGGTCTTTTCGCGCCTGTCGAACGTTGGACATCGTTAAATTGGCGAAGTTTTCAAGCGCATCGCGATTTCACGGCAAAAAAAAAGAAGGGATGAGAAACGATTGGAGGTGGGACTGGCTAGACCAGGAAGTGCACGATGTTCGAGTTGGCGATGTGTTTCGCAAATTAGACGAAAAAGGCGCTGCATTTTGTGTTCCATGTGGAAAGATTGACTGACTGAATCAATGTTGTGATGAAGGCTGTCTCATTGTTTTGAGTGAATGAGTCAGTATGCACATATAAAAGTATATACATGGGTGAAACTTCTTCCGTCTGAGGACGGAATCCGTTTTATGAAATTATTCGAGACGGAATTTTCTGTTTTTCCAAAATCTGGAGAGAAAAAAAAAAAAATTTCAAAACGGTCTCTAAAATTGTGCAAATTACGTATTGAGTGCGTCTTAACATAAAACAGAAGTGCCGATTTGGTAGTACTCTTTATTTTAGGGAACAAAGATAAAGCACCATTTGCCGAAATCTAGATTTCGAGTTCGGAGTTCGTTGGAAACCGTGACAATGTCCTATCTTAAAGAAGGTGATTCAGTTGAAGAGATTGACGCTGGCTTTACTAATAAGTGGCGATGGGCTTGGCTGAACGAAATAGATGATGAAAAACAACATCGTGTTTGGTGTTTGAAAACGAACAAACCTGGTGTAGCATTTTGCCGCGTGTGCAACTCGGACCTCGAGTATGGATCCAATGGAAAATCTCGTCTAGCAAAGCATGTCAGAAGTCCGGACCATATGAAAAGAATGATGGTGAGAATTTCAGTAAAATCTTTTTCAGCAGCCCTCCATGCCCCCTCCGCCCCAGTGACACACACACACGCACTCACACACACACACACACACACACACACAAAAATGAATGCAAGGCACAAAGAGAGAGAGAGTGAGAGACATAATAGTATGAAAAAATATTTAAAGCAAAAAAAAAAAAACATGAAAGAAAAATAAATATATGGGTTAGTTTTCTGGAAAAAGGATGGGGAAACTATTAAAGGTTCTATTTCTCCGTGTAATAAAATGGGTTAGTTTTGGAAGTACAGTGGAAACTCTCTATTAAGACCTTAAAAAATGCACAGATTTGTGATCTTGATACCTTACTGCCCATCTATGTCCAAGGCACCAACCAAGCTGTTTTTTGGGGGGTAAGTTTTTTTCTTTCTTTCTTTTTTAGAATTCAAAATGACGACTTTTGTTTACAAATAAGCAATAAATATGTGTTTTAAACAAGGCCTCGGTTCCAAATTTCCTTTCACCAGAGGCCACGAAAACTGTCTGAAATTTTCAAAATATTAATTTTGGCCCCTGGACCTCAACCTTTCAGTTTTTCAATTTTTTTCCAGTTTCACCCATGATCTTTTGAAGGATTATTTTTATTACTGAAAACATGAAAATGTGGTTTATCTGCCCTTCTTAACAGCGCTGAAATAGGGGTTTATTTGCTGTTTTAGGCCTTTTATTTCATACTTCAGCTTCAGACCCCCGCCGATTTTTCAGCCTTTTTTACTGCTGGTCACTTTCATGCCTGACTTTTGAAATATTGGTTACAAAAAGATCCCAGTTTGCCTTCTTATAATTAAGATGTTGTGAGACAGAGACGTTTTTAGTTAATACGGGTTGTAAAAGAACAGGGAAATGGTCACCGTGCAGATCGTCATGGACAGACCACTCATAGTCCAGGACCAGCGAGGGGTCACAGATCGACAAATCTAAACACCACTCATAGTCCAGGACCAGCGAGGGGTCACAGATCGACAAATCTAAACACGAAAGTGAACCTGTGGAAGAGTGGAGGTAAGTTGGAGATCCGTCGTTCAGACAACACAAATCAAAGTCCGAAAGGACATCCTCAAGAAGCAGACCTCTGGATGACGAATTGACACTACTCCAAAGAGGATTGTGACCATTAAAGTCACCCAACAGCAAAAAAGGTCGAGGAAGTTCTCCAATGAGACTGACAAGGTCCTGACGACAAACTGGACAGAAGGGGGCAGATAAAGTGAGCAGATTGTAAACAGTCTTGTGGAGAGTGACTCTCGCAGCTACAGCCTGAAGGGAGGTAGTCAGAGCGACAGGACTAAACAGCAGAGTTTTATGTAAAAGAAGGGCAACACCGCCCGACAGTCCCAGTGTGGAGGGTTGTGCAGGTTAGAAAGAATATTAAAGCCAGAAAGAGTGAAGGTCTTCTGGCTTTGAATTTGAGTTTCCTGAAGAGCCACGACGGAAGGTTTTATAGTTTGACACAGAAGCTGCAGCTCCTCAAAGTTTGAATTTAGCCCACGATATTCCAATGGATTACTTTGCTATCCATGGTGCAGAGGGCGAATAGGAGAGAAATCAGGTCATCTCCTCATCAACGTCTGCTTCCAATGGAGTAAATTTATTGGAAAGTTGCACCGGACTGGACTTCAGACCTGCTGGCAGACTTGCCCACAGGTGAAGAAGGCCTGGATTTGGGAGATGGTGGGGGTTTCTTCCTCATCTCCACCATCTCCACACTCGGTTGAACTCCCTTGCCCGCACGGGCAATGTACACAGGAGTTCGAGGCGGGGAGAGCTGGCTTTTTAACCCTTTGCTGGGCACAGCGGCCGAAAGCGTCCGTTCATGCCGATGGGCAAAACGTCCGAAAGCGTCTGCTAATGTTCGGCCATCTTCGTAACTTCCATACATGGAAGTTTCCGTAAATCTCGCGCCAAATCTCGTTCAATTGAAGCCACGAGACTTCCGCCACTTCCTGTCCCACTTTCTTTCACTTGTGGCTTTGCATCGAGTTGTAAACAAGGCAAATTTCAACACGTGGTGCGAGAGAAAAAATTCGGCGATTTTCAAGATGGATCCGTTCACAGATTCCGAGAGTGAGGAGGAGTTTTTTGGGTTTCGTGCGGAAGATATTGAACTTCGTGAAGTTCAAGCAGGCTCAGACATCGATGTGAGTGATGTTAGCAGGTGCACACATCGGATTTAGTGACTGGAGTTGATAGGATGACGATTTCGACGACGATCGTGATCAGTTCGGTTGGAGTCAGCAAACACGACTGTTCGATGTTGAGGCGTTTACTGCCCAAAGTGGAGTAAATATCGATGGTTTTCTTTATTTAATTCTGCATGTTTTACATCTTATTTGAATGAAATCCATGCTTTCTTTCCAAAGATATTGCGTTTTGAACACAAACACCCACAGACACGCCCATTTCAGCCATTTTCTCTGCCCTGCAGGAAAAGTAAACAGTCTGCCATGCTGTGCCCAGCAAAGGGTTAATCTGCCAGCAGCAGATGTTGTAGACTGCTTGGCAGTCTGAGGGGTGGCGGATTTTTTGCCTCCACCAGGGGCATTCACTTTGGGTTGGGAGTGTGGTGTGACCTGCTTCCACCAGAGTTTACTAGTCTTCCTTGCAATGTTTTAGAAAATATAAATTCATCAGTCTGGCAGCAGACTGAACGAGTCGAAACTTTCTTTACTGCTGAAGCATATGAAGACGCTGTTGGCGTCTGACTGCCAACAACCTTTTTGCGGGCCTCAAAAAAGGAGATTTTCTTTTCAGTTTTAATTCTTTGTATGGTGGACCCTGAATCCAAACAGGGCAGCTGCGTGAAGAGGAGGGATGGTTGCCACCGCAGTTCGCACAATGCGCCGGGTCTTTACACGGCCCATCATGGTTGCCTTGCAACAAACAACACACACATCCTCCTGCCCAGAACAGCGGTCTCTGACATGTCCAAACTTCTGGCATTGAAAACACTCAACGGGGATGAACATACAACTGAAACTCGGACATTCAGGTAGCCGACTTTAATGACCGGAGGCAGCACAGGGTTGCAGAATGTCAGAAAGAGGTGGTTGGTGGCCACTCTTTCTGCACCTTTTTTTTTACTGTCACCCTATGCACCTCCATCACACCCTGGGACGCCAGTTCCGTCTTGATCTCCGCTTCCGAGACACCAGTCAAATCCCGGCACCGAATTACTCCTTTGGATGAGTTTAATTGCTTATGGGGAGTCACCCGGATCTCTCTGTCCACGAGCTTTGTTGCCCTCGGCAGCTGTTCCGATTGCTTTTTTGATCTGCACTGAACAAGAAATGATCCATTCCGTAACCTTTTGATCGACTGAGGGTCACCTGCTAGACCCTGGAAGCCCTTCTGGATGGCGAAAGGACTCGGAGCTGAAATGGGCTTTTCCTGCTCTGTCCCTTCCATCACGAGCCGGGAAGCCCAGAAACCTGTCCTCTCTCTTACCTCGATATCCGAATCGCTATCTGATGGAGAATCCCCTGAAATAGGGGTTGCTGCCTTCCTCTTCTTTTTTGGGGGATGATTTTGAAAAAAGCCATGGTTAGTTTCATTATATTTCATCTCTCCCTTACCCACCCACCTTGGAGTCCAACTAAGGGGCCAGGGCACCGACGGTTCCAAGTCTGAGGATGGAGTGGCCTGTGCAGCCTATTGCCCTGGGGCTCCTTCTCAGATACTGTTAGAACATATACATTCAGATGCTTCTGTCTATTCTGCTGAACTTACTGCTCTGGCTCTGGTGCTGAGGATAATCTCACAATCTACGAAGAGGGACTTTCTGGTTCTGTCAGATTTGCTGTCAGCTTTGGAGGCCAATAGCTGGCCGCAACCTTCAGCATCCAGAACTTTTACATTTCTTTGAACTTTTTAGCAAGTTAAAAGTGGATGGTTACAACATTTCTCTAGCTTGGGTTCCTGGTCATGTTGGCATCGGAGGGAACGAAATGGTTGATCGTTTAGCCAAGAATGCCACAAGAGAGAAACTGTCCAATATATATATCCCCTGCTCAGATCTGAAACCCAAAATTAACGATTATGTGAGAGACCTCTGGCAGGAGGATTGGAATACGCAGACGGATAACAAACTCTTTCAGATCCGTCCAAACCTTAAGGAGTTCCTTCCATCTACGTCTGGTGGTCGTAAAGAGGAAACGGTTCTGTGCCGGCTGCACACCGGCCATTCGTATAGAGTGTTGGGACTTGCACGATTGAGACACAAACATTTTACAGCGGAGTCCATGAAGATCCTGTTCAGGGATGTCCCGCCTGACGTGATCCTTGAGTTTTTGAGAGAGATTAACATTTTTCATCTGATTTAAGATTTTACGGAAGAAAGATTTTAACGAAGTTTCTGGTGCGTTTCTGAAGATGTCATTTAACCTTTACCGGATGAAGCTTTTGACTACACAGACACGATGGCGGGGGTCTCTCACGACCCCTACTCAGCAAAGAGCCATTTTAGAGCTTATACCTAAAGCGATGGCTGGGGTCTCTCACGACCCCTACTCAGCAAAGAGCCGTTTTAGTGCATATACCTAAAGCGATGGCTGGGGTCTCTCAAGACCCCAACTCGGAACTGTATGCTCAGCCTTATTCTGGCTTAGTCCGTTCTTTTTCCTACATGAGGGGGAAGTTGGCGCTTGACCTGGCACCAAGGAAAGGGGAGAGGGTAAGTGGAAGGAGGAGGGGGGTGGGAGGAGGGATCGCCTGGCAGGGCCACGGGGTGCACGGGATGGCCGAACTTGATCAGGGACAGAGGGCTGCTTCGACAGTTTCTCTGCAACCATGGTGGCCAGCTTATCATAATCTATCTCTACCGCTGCTGCAGCTACACGGGTTGATGTCAAGGGGACTGCTTGACTGGGCCCTCCTTCCAATATTCTCAGCTTACGCAGCACCCGGGCAGGGTCAGGGGACTCAACTCCTGGTGTGCCAAACTCGTTACGAAGTTCGGAGAGAGAAGTCTGTCTCCATGGGAAATATTCGTCATAAAATTATGATATATTTTCTTGGCCGCATCATCTACCGAGAATTTGCCATCCTTGTTCAGGTTGGCAAATGAAGACCAAACTCTTGAAAGGAAGTCTGATGGGAGCTCCTTCTCCATCTGCATCCGGACAAACTCAGCATACAGATCTTCGGCAGTGCTGGTGCTGCCATAGATGGCTGTGAGGGCCTCTACAATGGCTAGCCCTGACGAGCAAGTCTGAACCTGCTCGCTCGCCACACCTCTCAGACTAGCCTTGATACGCCGACAGCATTCATTATCATCATTCGATTCCTGTATGTATTGTTTCACACGGTCTTGCCATTCGGAGAAATGGACCTCAGCACCCCCAGTCGGTTTTAGGCCCGTAAATATGCCCAAGCGAGGTGGTGGAATCGGAGCCTGAACGTGGACAGTGACAGGGGCATGGGGGCGAGCAGGTTCAGGCTCATGGTGTTGGCCCCGAGTCGCGAGCTTTTCATGAAGCTCCCTGTTCTCCGCCTCCAGACGCTCCAGTCTACTCTGTAGAGCAGCAAACTGGTCTGCACTCTCTGCCGCTGTCCTCTCCACCTCTACCTCAACACCCCTCTCAGTCCCAGTCAAGAGGAGGCCAAGAAAGGCAAGCATTTCCACGGCATCAGTTTTTATCCACGCCCTGTGGAGCACCCTCATGCCTTCTATATTGGTGAATTTCACCAGATCTGACGTTATCTTGTCAGTTATGTACAATTGGAACGCATCAAGAGGATGGTTCACATTGCTGCATCCAGGGATTTGAGTGGGAGGGGTTTTATATACATTACGGGCAGGTGTTCTGCCAACCTGGACAGTTGGAGTCTTGGCCCACAGGGTCCCGTCCTTCGCCTTCTCCACTCCAGCATTCCCAACTTCTTCCTCAGACTCCTCCTCCACTTCCTCTTCTCTTTCCTCCTCGGATTCAGATGGTGAGTCTCCCTCCGCCGGCCCTCCGGGGGTTGCGACCTTGTCGTGGTCGGAGGGCTTGCGCGGTCCAGTGATCCCCTAGGCTTTGCTGGCGGGGGCATCAATACTTGGCTATAAGCTGGTTTTTTTCAAACTGCTTCTAGGCCTGAGAGGTGAAGATGCCGTCTGGCCTAAGCGTAACGTGGTAAGGAGTTGATGCCCCTGGTAGGGCTTCCCATGTCAGATAGGCTAAGGGTGAGGATCCTGACTAAGAGTAACCCGCCTTTCTCCTTTTCTTGTTTTCTGTCTTCTTATTTGGCCCTTTTCTATCTTCGTCTCCCCTTCAAGTCTTCTTTTGCACACTCCTTTTCTCTCTGTGGTCTCCTTAAGATCCGCCATGTTTGCCGTGCGGTGCGACCTGTGTCGGAGGGGAATGAGATCCTGGTGATTGAGAGAGCCAGCGCTCTCAACACATCACTTTGGCTCGACCTCTCCTAGACAGGAAGTACACTTTGGCCCGGGTGTACTAATCGGCTCCCCTTCTTGGGGCTGGGTCAAGACGACAGTCCCCCTGCTGGCCAAGTAAACCCTGCAGTGCCCCAGCTCTCTGTTCCCGGAGTTGAGCATGATCAGGGGGATAGGGTTGGTAGTTTCTGTTTGTCGTATATCTCTCCCGAAGCCTGGAAGGGGTCAAGACATTGGTTTTCTTGGCCCTGGCCCCTTAGTTGGACCTCCAAGGTGGGTGGGTAAGGGAGAGATGAAACATAATAACATAACTATGGCTTTTTCTAAAAACATCCCCCCCCAAAAAGAAGAGGAAGGCTGCATCCCCTATTTCAGGGAATTTTGATTCAGATAGCGATTCGGATACGGAGTACGACAGAGGACAGGATTCTGGGCTTCCTGGCTCGTGATGGAAGGGACGGAGCAGGAAAGACCCCTTTCAGCTCTGAGCCCTTTCGCCATACAGAAGGCTTTCAAGCTTTAGCAGGTGACCCTCGGTCCATCAAGAGGTTGAGGAACGGCTCGTTCCTAATTCAATGTAAATCACAAAAACAATCTGAACAGCTGCTGAAGGCAACAAAATTAGTGGACAGGGAGATCAGGGTGACTCCCCACAAACAGTTAAATTCATCGAAAGGAGTGATTCGCTGCAGGGATTTATCAGGTGTTTTCAGAGGCAGAGATCAAAACGGAGCTGGCGTCCCAGGGTGTGACGGAGGTGCGCAGGGTGACAGTAAAGAAGGGTGCAGAAAGAGTGGCCACCAACACCCTCTTTCTGACCTTCTGCAACCCTGTGCTACCTCCGGTCATCAAAGTCGGCTACCTGATTGTCCGGGTTCAGTTATAATGTTCCGTCCCCGTTGAGGTGCTTCAGGTGCCAGAAGTTTGGCCATGTCAGAGACCGTTGTTCTGGGCAGGAGGTGTGCGGTATTTGCTGCAAGGCAACCCATGATGGGCCGTGTAAAAGATCCGGCACATTGTGCAAACTGTGGTAGGCGACCATCCCTCCTCTTCACGAAACTGTCCTCTTTGGATCCAGGAATCCGCAATACAAAGAGTTAAAACAGAAAAGAAGATCTCCTTTTTGAAGCCCGGAAACAGGTTATGGGCAGTCAGACGCCGACAGCTTCTTCGTATGCTTCGGCCGTTAAGAAAGTTCCAACAGTTCCTACTCGGTCAGTCTGCTGCCAGACTGATGACTTTACGTTTTCTAAGACATTGCAAGGAAGAACTGTCAACTCTGGTGGAAGCAGGTCCACCACCTTCCAACCCAAAGTGACTGCCCTGGTGGAGGCAAAAAATCCGCCACCCCTCAGACTGCCCAGCAGTCTACAACATCTGCTGCTGGGCAGATTAAAAAACCAGCAATTCCCCCTCGAACTCCTCTGTCCAGTGCCCGTGCGGGCAAGGGAGTTCAACCCAGCGTGGAGATGGTGGAGATGAGGAAGAAACCTCCACCGTCTCCCAAATCCAGACCTTCTTCACCTGTTGGCAAGTCTGCCAGCAGGTCTGAAGACCAACACAGTCCAGTGAAACTAAAAAATAAATTCACTCCATTGGACACAGATGTTGATGAGGAGATGACCTGATCTCTCTCCTTTTCTCCCTCTGCACCATGGATAGTACAATATTCCATTGGAATATCCGTGGACTATATTCCAACTTTGAGGAGCTGCAGCTTCTGTGTCAATCTATAAAACCTTCCGTCGTGGCTCTTCAGGAAACTCAAATTCAAAGCCAGAAGACCTTTACTCTTTCTGGCTTTACTATTCTTTCAAAACCTGCACAACCATCCACGTTGGGACTGTCGGGCGGTGTTTGCCCTTCTCATACACAAAACTCTGCTGTATAGTCCTGTCGCTCTGTCTACCTCCCTTCAGCTGTAGCTGCGAGAGTCACGCTCCACAAGACTGTGACAATCTGTTCCCTTTATCTACCTCCTTCTGTCCCGGTTTGTCGTCAGGACCTGTCAGTCTGATAGGTGAACTTCCTCGACCTTTTTTGCTGTTTGGGTGACTTTATAACGGTCACAATCCTCTTTGGGGTAGTGTCAGTTCGTCATCCAGAGGTCTTGCTAATTGAGGATGTCCTTTCGGATTTGGATTTGTGTTGTCTGAACGACGGATCCGCAACTTACCTCCACTCTTCCACAGGTTCACTTTCGTGTTTAGATTTGTCGGTTTGTGACCCCTCGCTGGTCCTGGACTATGAGTGGTCTGTCCATGACGATCTGCACGGAAGTGACCATTTCCCTGTCCTTCTACAACCTGTAATGACTGAACACGTCTCTGTCTCTCAACATTTAAATTATAAGAAAGCAAACTGGGATCTATTTGCAGCCACTATTTCTAAGGCATTCCAGGACGCTGATTTTCTTCAGAGTCCGGACCCAGCAGAATCGCTGACTAACACTGTAATCAAGTGTGCTAAAGCTTGTATTCCAGTGTCTTCCGATAAACTTCAAATGCCAAAAACACCCTGGTTCGATTCAGAATGCCAACAAATTTCCAAAGTTAGAAAACGGGGCTCAGCGTCGGGTATACCAACGACCTTCGGGTCCCAACGCTCGAGCCCATCAAAAACTCCGTGCTAAATCAAGACACACTTTTAAAATTAGTAAACGTCGGTCCTGGAGAAGCTTCTGCTCCAGGCTGACATCAAAAACTTCCAAGAAAAAAGTGTGGAACATCATTAAGAAAATCAAAGGGAAGAACACCTATCCCACTGTGAACCATCTCAAGTTTTCGGATTCTTTAATAACAGAGAAGAAAGCAGTTGCTAATCTGCTTGCTTCAACCATTGAAAAGAATTCCCCTCTTCTAATAAATCAGCCACTTTTGTCAAAAACAAAAGCCCTAAAAGAAAAATCACCCCTGCAACTTTTCGTCAGACAACATGGAAGACTACAATCTTCCTTTCACGTTAAACGAGCTGAAATCTGCCTTACTCTCTTGCAGCGATTCCTCTCCAGGTCTAGATGAAATCCATTATCAACTCTTGAAACATCTTCCGCAAATAGGTCTGAACATCCTGCTACAGGTATACAACCATGTGTGGACTACTGGTTTCTTTCCACCTTCTTGGCGGAAAGCCCTCATTATTCCAATTCCCAAACCTGGAAAAGATCTTTCTAACCCATCAAACTACCGTCCCATAGCTTTGACCAGCTGTGTTTGTAAATTGATGGAAAAAATGGTCAATGCTAGGCTCATGTGGAAACTCGAAACCGATGGCCTTTTGGCGAAAGAACAGTGTGGTTTCCGCAAATATCGGTCTACAGTTGACCATTTGATTCGTCTGGAATCTACACTTCGGAACGCTTTTTTGAACAGACAGCATGCAGTGGCAATTTTTTTCGACTTAGAGAAGGCCTACGATACCACCTGGAAGTCGGGGATACTTCATGATCTCCACGATCTGGGTTTTCGAGGTCATCTTCCGCTTTTTATTCAAAATTTTTTGGCAGAACGACAGTTTCAGGTCCGGGTTGGCACCACTCTCTCTGATGTCCACGAGCAGGAGTTGGGTGTTCCACAGGGAGCATACTGTCTCCTGCCCTCTTTAGTATTAAAATCAACAACATTGTTCAACCATTCAGCAGGGCTCAGACTGCTCATTGTTTGTGGATGATTTTGCTGTCTACGCAACTGGAAGCCTGTACCCGAGTGTCCAGCGCAGGCTCCAGCTTTGCGTAGATAAAATCCATCGGTGGGCGGATGAAAACGGTTTCACTTTTTCTGCTACAAAAACGCAATGTATCCACTTCCATAATTTCCGTCAGTTTTTTCCAGATCCTGAACTTCAAGTAGGGAAATCTCCCATTCCAGCTGTTAAAGAGGCCAAATTTCTGGGAGTCATTTTTGACCAAAACTTAACTTTCTCAGCCATATTAAAAACCTCAAACTGCTTACCAGAAGGCACTGAATATTCTGCGGGTTGTAGCACACACACCGACTGGGGCGCTGATAAGAAAACTGTTGCACCTCTACAGAGCCCTGGTCCGTTCCAAACTGGACTACGGTTTGTGCTGTGTACGGCTCCGCAAGATCATCTTACCTCAAACTCTTGGACCCTATCCACCATCAAGGCTTCGTCTCTGTCTTGGAGCGTTCCGCACCACCCCTGTGTACAGCCTGTACGCAGAGGCGGGTGAACCTTCACTGTCCAACCGCAGGCTGAAATTGTCTTTGAATTATTATATCCGACTGTTCTCAGAACCGCAGAATCCTGCCTATGACTGTGTTTTTGACCCTCCGTTCCAAAGTAAGTTTGAAAACAACCCGAAATGTATTCCGCCGTTTGGTCTTCGTATGCGGCCTCACATGCGGAATGCAGGTCTAGACCTAGGAGTTGTGTCCGATTTTTCCAAGTTTCCGGATCAACCTCCGTGGACCTTTTTCATACCAGAGATTTGTTTCGACCTCGCAGCTTTCGCAAAGAGTCTACCAGCTCTCTGGCGTACAAGGCATTGTATGCTGACCTCTGTTCCAAATTCCCATCCTATCAAAAAGTTTTCACTGACGGTTCCAAGTCTGAAGATGGAGTGGCCTGTGCAGCCTACTGCCCTGGGGCTCCTTCTCAGATACTGTTGGAACATATACATTCAGATGCTTCTGTCTATTCCGCTGAACTTACTGCTCTGGTACTGGCTTTGAAGATAATCTCCCATTCTTCAAAGAGGGACTTTCTGGTTCTGTCGGATTCGCTGTCAGCTTTGGAGGCCATAGCTGGCCGCAACCTTCAGCATCCAGAACTTTTACTTTTTTTTGAACTTTTTAGCAAGTTGAAGGCGGACGGTTACAACATTACTCTTGCTTGGGTTCCTGGTCATGTTGGCATCGGCGGGAACGAAATGGTTGATCGTTTAGCCAAGAACGCCACAAGAGAGAAACTGTCCAACGTTTATATCCCCTGCTCAGATGTGAAACCCAAAATTAACGATTATGTGAGAGACCTCTGGCAGGAGGATTGGAACACACAGACGAATAACAAACTCTTTCAGATCCGTCCAAACCTTAAGGACTTCCTCCCATCTACGTCGGGTGGTCGTAAAGAGGAAACAGTTCTGTGCCGGCTGCACACCGGCCATTCGTATTTTACCCATTCTTATCTTTTTGCCATTCGGAAGTAGAGGTAGTACACATCTTACACTCAGTGTACTAGCCTAGTATGGATTTAATATTGCAAATGACTGTTCAGATATTACAATACATGAAATTCATTTTCACTTGATTTTTATTAGTTTACATACCTTTTGATGCTGGATGCCGACAAGACGTAAAACTGTTGTCTGACGTTTCTTTCAGTTCCTGCCGTGGGGCTGCAAGCGTGTGTGCCGGCGGTGATTCCTCAAAAGTGGTTACCCCACTAAGAGAGGCGCGATAAGGAACGGCACACACACTTTTTTCTCTGTGGCGAGTTGGGTCTTCCGCGACCCCCGCCATCTCTTTAGGCATAAGCGGCATTCTACTATTTAAATTGTTGGGGTCTTCCGCGACCCCCGCCATCGCTTTAGGCATAAGCGGCATTCTACTCTTTAAATTGTAGGGGTCGTCCGCGACCCCCGCCATTGTTTCAAGATAGTTAAAAAGATGCGTCCTATTACGTCATTTGTAAGTTATACACACATGTAAAATTTTACATACCTAAAGCCAATTACGTATTTGACAAAGTCATTAAATTTCATGAAGATTGCTCAAATAGTTTTAGAGATATAACCCTTTTTGTGTGTTGTGGGGTCGTGGGTGACCCCAGGAGTCTGGTAAAGGTTAAAGAGATGTGTGAAAGGTGTTTTTTAAAAAAAAAATTTAAATGACTTGTGAGTTGATTTTAACGTGGTGACAGCCCTGATGTGGCCCTTTGCGGTCGGCTGGGCTATAAGCAACATTATCTTATCTTAGGTTTTACTTCTGATCAAGAGAAATAGTGCAGCTGACTGCTTAATTCCAAAATCAGCACACAGAAAAGGAAAAACGTCACAATAAATATAAAAAAGAAAAAAATTTCACAACACAAAATTCAAGTTTATTTTAACAAAAACATCCAGTCAAAAAGATTTTTAAAAATGCTGAAAGGTAAAAAGGGGATACTTCAAGCTTAAAAAATATGCATGAACTGAAGTTAAATCAACTTGTCCTCTAAATTAATCCTCACACCCAACCCACCTCCCCAAAATGTACATATCTCTGTGACGGATCTCTGGGTAAACTTGAACACCTCTACTGTATGTCTTGGGCCTGCTAATTTCTTTTGGCACCACTACTTGCAATGACACCTGGAAGTTAAGAAGAAAGTACAGTAAACATAGCTACCAGATCAATGTATCGGAAATCAGTTTTAAACTTCAAATGGTATAAACATAGCTACCAGAACAATGTACATGTATCAGATATGGCACAGGAACAGCAGCTCCCCTTTCCTGGTTCCAGTGCATCAAGCCCTCCACCAGATAGGCCTGGTAATGCACATGGCTGGTGCTGTTGCCTGAACAGACAGCGAGTTGTCATTTAACACATTTCCTGCAGCAGTATTATCCTTTTATTTCCTTTCTGATATATTATGTGCTCGCAGAACAAAAGAATATACAAGAAGACAGGAAGCTGTTGGAAACAAGCAAAATGTGAAGGCATTAAACAATGAGGAAGTCTTTTGTAAGGATTTTTCACATCCACACTAATATCTTTCAGCTGGAAACACAAAAGCCCTTCACCTGGGATGAACTGGTTCAGATGGAGGTGAAAGTTCTCCAGAGACGTGGATCCTCTGGCACATCTGAACGTAGGCAGACAGACACCACCGTTGGTCATGGTGCCTGTCCAGTGGGTCTCCTGCTCCCTCCAGATCTGCCAGGCGTGGTCCTTGTTCAGGACAGGAACACCCAGTGTGTCTTTGGCTGCAGCCAAGCATGGGGTGTTCAAATGTAAAACCGAAAGACACACAACTGTACAATATGGTACGAGTAGGTAGGTCCAGCCATGTTTTTAACTTGAAAAATATGGAATGTTTTGTATTTTTTAAATGACAACATTAAAAGTGATATACATGCAAAATTTCAAGGCCATAGGTTTAATAGTTTTTTGAGATATTGAGCTTTAAAATTTGGTTTAAAAAAGAAAAAAAATGGTGTGTTTCACATTTTGGCCAGGGGGCTGTGTTTGGACCCACATATTATCTTCTGAGCTATTCACTCAATGTGCTTTCAGATTGGCAGAGTTATTATTTGTTATGGATACAGTGAGCCTGCTTTTTTTTTTCCAGAGCTCAGAAATTGTTCACTTTTTAGCTGTACCTCTTCAAAAATGGCAAAAATGCAAATTTGTCGATGTGTCATTTAGTGGGAAACACAGGGTACCATTACTTAACTATCCATAACTCAGGAATGACACATGCTACAAAGTGGAGGTATCAAAATATGTAGCATTGAAGAAAGAATCTGAAGGTAAAACCATCCATGAGTTGAACCTTCACCTTTATGTGCAAATTACATAAAAGTAAACAAAATCACCCACATGCCACATATATTCTGTCATAATCAGGGGACAGAATCAAAATGCTCAAGAATTTCACCAAGCAAATATGTTCCAAATAACATGCATATGTCCAAAATGAATAGCAAATCACAATTGTCTGAAAGCCTTTCCAAATACAGAAAAATTACCCTCTTTCCCTGTCCCTGTTTTTCAATCAGCTCACCATTACGATAAAACTGGCCATCTCCATTTTGTGCCCAGTACTTTTCAACATACTGTTTGTGTCTTTTTAGGGTTCCCCACTGGGTATAATCAATGCTCCAAACTCTGTTCTTTGGTAGAATGTTGAAGTCTGAATAAAAGACATTTACTTGCAGCTTCGCAGATGGAGTCTGACTCCGGCCATCAAAATAGTTTTTTTGTTCCTTTCTAGAAGGTCCATGAAGGAAATAACAAGCAAGGTCAGGTCTTAACAATTTCTAGCACTTGACCAATGTAAAATGTGTCATTGTAGAAAACTGCTGACTGTCCCTGGCCTGAGAAATTGAATGAAAATTCACAGTCTGATTCATCATCAGAAGACCAATGACAAACATTAATCTCATGTTCCAAGAGTGCTGAATTATCTGGCTCTTGTGGTAGTTCATCTTCTTCAGTGCTAAGGTCAGGTGTGCTGGTTCTTGTCCTTGCCCAAAGTACTCCTCTGTGTAAGAAATCAAGTTGTCGGCCACTGCACACTGTTGTAAATTTCTTACAATCAGCCTGTCGTACTTGGCATTGAAAAACAATTTCAAGAACTTGATCTGGAGTTTCAGTGCATTCATCTTCTCAGCTTTGGTATGGAACTTTCTAATAGCACCTGAACATCCTGTGTTGTTCTACATGCTCCCCCTTGCTCTTGAATTTCATTATAGACTTCTTTTTTCTAGCTTTTTCTGCCTTTCTTTTCTTCATTTCTTGCAGTGAAACTAGCATCGGCCTAGCTTCACGACACAAGAACTGCAGTTCTTTGTAATTGGAAGACAGTCCCTGATATTCCATTGAATGACTGTATCCATTGTGGATGAGGATTTTAATCGTCCATGTTTACCTCCTCTTCCTCTTCGTCATACAGAGCTTCAAACGCATTTTGCAGTTTGAGCTCTGCTTTTTAGCCTGTCTGGTGGAGTTGGAAGTTTCTCCCTCCCTGGAGGGGAAGAACCCAGTGGTCTTGATGGCATTGGTGGAGGCCTTCCCCTGCACTCCACCAACGCCACTTTGCTTGAAGACACTGTCGGGGCACCTCCCTTGGGAAGTGGTCTCGGCTTGGGCGCCGTCTCGAGGCGAACCCCTTGCTGGGCAGCCTGCACAGCCGCAGGCTTAGTGGATGCACTGGAGGTGCATCCTCTGGTGGGTTTAAGCTCCCCACCAACGGCCGTTTTTCTTGTAGTGTTTTTCGAAGCCGGAAGACATTTCAACGGTTCAAGATCACATGGGTCTGTCTGAACACTGGCTTCTACCTGAGGTACCCTGATGTGGCCCTTTGCGGTCGGCTGGGCTATAAGCAACATTATCTTATCTTATCTTTTTCTTCATTTGCTGCTTTCTGTTGCTCATGATCCCCTGGAGTTCTTTGAGGACAAGCTCTTCTTGCTGCTTGTGCTTTTGTCTCATTTGAGGCCCAAGTTTCTTAGCTTTTTTGCCAAGAGTGCAGACTGCTGTTCTTGTGATTTTGACAATAACCAGCTTGACACAGGTTTATTTCTTTTTCCCATTTTGATGGTAGAATGGTGAAGTCTTGCCCTTCTGTTTTTGAACATTGAATAATCAAGGTCCGCCAAACAAGCCTCCCCTAACAAACCGGTCAGCTGGCAGTGCTGCATCCTGTGTCTGGCTTCCCCTGTTGGAGGGGACCAATAGTTTCCACCTTGGAGGAAATCTCCAAGCTGCTGTCACACACCTTGACGAAGTGTGCACTGACAGTTTTCAGCACAAGTTGTGGCAGAGGAAGTCTCCAAGCTGCTGGTCACACACCTTGACGAAGTGTGCACTGACAGTTTTCAGCACAAGTTGTGGCAGAGGAAGTCTCCAAGCTGCTGGTCACACACCTTGACGAAGTGTGCACTGACAGTTTTCAGCACAAGTTGTGGCAGAGGAAGTCTCCAAGCTGCTGGTCACACACCTTGACGAAGTGTGCACTGACAGTTTTCAGCACAAGTTGTGGCAGAGGAAGTCTCCAAGCTGCTGGTCACAACACCTTGACGAAGTGTGCACTGACAGTTTTCAGCACAAGCTATAGCAGCTCTTTATTTCATTTTGAGAACTTTGCTCCAGGAGGCAAGGACAGACTTGACCTTCACTTTATTAAAATACATGCTCCAAGATTCCAAATTCTGTTTTTTTTTTTTAATCCTATCTTTTAGTTCATGTGCCAGTTTAAAACCACACTCATACTGAGCAAAGTTTGACTCTCTTAATTAGTGATCCATTATGTATAGCAGAATTTGTGTTTGAATGCATAGAAATTCAACACAATTTGCTATAGCACTGGATCACTGTTTTAATAATAATAATAAATAATAAGGAACATTTAGTGCGCTTAATTTTAAACAAAAGCCCTAAGCGCTTACAGCAATAACCCCTACACACACACACACACACACACACACCACCACACCAAAACACACACACACACCCAACACACACACACCACAACACACACACACACACACACGACACACCCACAACCGCGAAGGAGCAGAAAAATTATGTTTTTGAAGAGAGTTTTTTTGGGGGGGAAAGGACTTGAAAGAAGAAAGACGTTTTGAGTTTCGGAGTGCAGAAGGGAGATTGTTCCGCAGGAAGGAGCCTAAAAAGTAAAAAAAACGTTACCAAGTGTTCTGGCCGAAAACGAGGGATCTGCATAATGCGAGTGTCAGAGGAAGAGCGAAGCTGTCGGGAAGGAGTATAGGTCGACAGAAGTTTAGAGAGGTAAGATGGAGCGAGGCCATCCAATGCCTTGAAAACAGAGCAAAGAAAGTTTGTACTTGGGATGCGTTTTTCAACAGGAAGCCAGTGCAAAGATTTAAGCAAGGGAGAAACATGAAGGTTTTCGGAGATTTCGAGACAGGCAGCAGCATTATTTTGACTTTCTGAAATTTTTGCAAAAAGATTTTTTGGACAGCCGCAGAAGAGAATTACAAGTCAAGTCTTGAAAGAATGAAAGCAGAAACCAAGTTTTGGGTGGCTTCTTCAGACAGAAGGTGGCGCACAGAACTGATTCGCCGAAGCTCCAAGTAGCAGGCACGGCAGATAGAAGAAATCTGATTTGAAAAGAGGTGTCTGATCAAGTACAACTGATTTCGCACGTGGAAAGAGTCTGAATGAGAGGGGTACCAAGTTGGACAGAAGAAGGAACAGAGATTGTAGACCTGAGCCGTTTTGGAGAAATGAATCAGTTCATTTTGTCATTGTTTAACTGAAGTTTTTTTGCAAGTCACCCATGCCTTTATGTCAGAGATGCAGAGCTGTGGCGATCGATGATGGAGGAGGGAGAGAGATGTACCAGAAATTAGATTTGATTGTCATCAGAGAAGCAGTGGTGTGAAATGTCATGATGGGCTACAATGTCAGAGAGGGGTTGGTATTTTAAAAACAAACAAAAATGGGCCCAAGGACAGAGCCTTGGGAACACCATAATTCAAGTCAGCAGAGCTTGAAGAAAAACCATGACAGAGACAATTTGGGTTCGCCAGAAAGGTAAGAATAAACCATCCCAAAGCGTGAGAAGAGAGCAAAAGTATGTTGAAGTCTATGGGGGGGGTGGAGTGATCAATGGTATCAAAGGCAGCGGAAAAGTCAAGAAGAGAAAGCAGTGAAACCTGACCATTATCCGAGCAGAGAGAAAAATCGTTTATTATTTTCAGCAGAGCAGTTTCTGTACTGTGCCCAGTGCGATAGGCGGACTGCAACGAATAGAGCAAGTTGTTTGGTCAAGGTGTTTTGGAGTTGGAGAAGTGCTATCTTTTCAATTATCTTTGAAAGAAAAAGACAAGTTGGAGACGGGTCGATAATTTTTTGGGTTTTTCAGGGTCAAGAGGGGTTTCTTCAAAAGAGTCGGACAACAGCAGCTTTCAGTGCAGGTGGGAAACAACCAGAAGTGAGAGATTCATTTACCACACAAAGTGATATATGGAAAACAAAACACCATGCATGCAGAAATAAGTAAATGGAAGAGGATCCAGTACACTGTTTTGATAACGGTCTTGTCGATAAACCTTCTTTGACAACCAGCACTGTCACAGGTTCAAAGTCAGTCAATGAAATGCCGGAAAAAGAGTTTTTATGGAAAAATCAGGTTCAATACTGACTGAGCATCCAGACTTTCACGGAAAAAGTCTAATTTTGCTGTGAAAAAGTCACAAAATTCTGTGGAATGTCAGAGGGACAGACAGATGAAGGAAGGGGAGATGATTTTGTTCTCCCCATGAGTGTATCAGTGACCTTAAACAATTGCTTGGTTGTTGTGCATGCTAAATTTTAGCATTTTAGAAGGCGATTTTGCTTTTTGAAAAATTCATTCACAGCATTACTAGCAATTCGCAAAATTTTTTTGTGAATCTCGACAAAAGTCCCACATTGTCACCGTCGGACATAAAACAACGAATTGCACTGTCCCAAAAGTTATAGTTCTAAAAAAAAAATATCTTTTGAGGAGTGAACACTGCGAAAACCGCCAAAGTTCTGTCATTTTCTCAAAGTTGAATAAACCCAGAAACAATTTTACAATATATAGGGAAAAGAAACAAACATAGCCAGGACTTATATGAATTATGAATGAGTGGAAGAAAAGCTTAAACAAAGCTAGCAATAGCCTTGAGTTTTTGATTTCAGTTCAAATTCTCTGGGACTTACTTAAGCTTGTATGTCCGTAGCATTTGTTGTCACAGTTGGAAAAAAGTTTATCCCTTCCACCACCCTACACTTCCCATTTACAATACATAAGCTCTAAAAAATAGACAAAACTAAGCTGTGCACAGGATCCACCTACTTTCCCATTAGATGAACTTGGTAAGATAATCCATGTAGCACTGGATAGCACAAGCAGGCTCGGAGGGACAGAGGGGGAGTAGGACCGTACATCATGCCCGATCTTCATCTTCTTTGGGCAGACCTTGCAGGCCCTCTGTGGTGCGCCTTGTTGGGTGTTATGGGATGGGGAACATGAAATGCCTCAAACCCTCACCTACTTCATCGTCGACCAGTTCATGCACTACCGGCATATTATCGACCACAGCCATGAAAGATGACAGATTCCAGAAAACCCAGGAATGTTTTGCCGGGAAATTTTCAACTGACTTGAGAGGATGAAGCGTTGCAGGCGCAACCCGGAAGAAGTGGAAGAAAAGCTTTTGGTCCACTTCATGGACTTCTGGTGCAGTCATGTGGTCATTCCACGGTAACTGACAAAGACATTTTTACTCCACATCTGGTAAAACATTTTTATACTGGCTGAAATAAATTCAAAATCAACAAAATTGTCTGTTTGCAACTGTAGACACATAATGGCTCTGTGAAAATAAGAAAACCAGAAAAAATGTTTTACAATTTAGTGGGCTTTGCTCTTTTATTTTGGTAACTGACGTGACGCAGAAAACGCAACCAAAAAAAGGACAAAAATCAAGTTCAAAACTTTCTGAATTAACCACTAGCAAAGCACAAATAAACATCAGGTTGGATACCTTATTCATTAAATTTAAAAGAAACAACCATTGGTTTTGCCTCAAAATAAAATTTTCACTACTTGTTCAACAAAAAGCTAGACCTACCCTGGTAACTGACATGACGAGAGTCGGTAACTGACATGACAATATTAAGAAAAAGTAGTAAAAAAAAAATTCTATATGATACCATATTCGTCCATGGTTTATAAAACCATAAAATAATAATATCCTCAACTAAAAGTTACAGCAACTGAACTTTTTTAGAACATGTATAGTCTGTTTTGACAACGATAAAGAACCAAAGACATACAAATTAATTGCATGATAATTAGAAGTAACCTGTCTTTAAAACAAACTTGTTGGCTAAACTTCTATTCTACATTGACAAATTGAGCAGTTATTTGAAACAGAAAACAATAAAAAGCTTGTTCATTGTAAAATTTGACTAGACAATTTGACGAGAAAGTCCCCATTTAACAAACCCAATTTTGGCTTCTATTAATTAGCTTTGTCCAGATCTGCTTATGCTTTGAGTTGTCTTTCTCTGAAGACAGCCTCAGTGTCCTGAATGCTTTGAACTGTAAAGTCCAAACAGCCCTCCAAAAACACTGGCCCCCCAAAATATGCAGCTGCTGTGGACTTTATCAACATCATCTCTTTCTGGCCAAAGAAAATGTAGGACGCCATCGTTGACTGTTGGTGGAGGAATTTCACTTTCCAGAATCCATTTTCTTCATCAGAGAGAACTCTTCCAATGTAGAAACGGTCGACATAGTCTACAGCATAGTATGTTCAACCGCAATGTCCACTGGTGCTTTTGGGTCAACTTCATCCTGTTTGGGTTTGACGGCAACGTAATGCTGAAGCTCTGGTATGTAAACCAAGTTGGATCTTTTTCTCAAAGCCTTGCCCTATGATCTGATCTCCATCTGACATGATAATCCTGATGTTTACTTTGAGCACCTTGCTCATAGCCTCAATGATGACGTTGTCTGCATAAGACTCTTTTTTTTCCATGTTCGTGATGTAGTCTTCCAAATTTCTCTGTGGGATGAACTCCTTCAGTTCTTGTTTTTCTCTGGTTGTCATGTTTTCTGAGAAAGTCTATTGATCTTTTTCAAAGTTCTTTGATTGAAAGGTCCATATCAAGAGATGAAATTGCTTGCTTACTGCCAAAAGAAACAGTTCCCGTCACTTGGGGTAATGCCATTGAGCTCAAGACCTTTTGCTTTCAGAAAAGAAATGTACCGACTCATGGCTGTTGCCCCTAGATTTTCTTCCCCACTAGCGTTCCCTCGCATGTCATTGTCAGTGTCTTGTATTTCAGAGTGACCCGAGTTTTGACATCTGAACTGACACCTCATGTTGTGATACTGTTTCTGGGATTCAAAACAAGTAACGTCTGATGTTTTTGATTGCACTTGCATCAGCTTTGAAGAAGTGATATTTTCGCGTGTTGGGAATGGTTTTGGGCGCTTTTTCAGACCATTTTTCATCCAGTCCTTCTTGACACCCTGTACTTCTTCATTTGAGACAAAGTGAATGTTGATGCCGGGGCAAGCTGTTGATGCAACTTCTGCAAACCTTTTGCGGAATTGATGATGGTCTGTTCACGCAGAATTCTTCTCCAGACAACACGCTTCACCGTGCCACCAATTCCATCGATGGGACCTTTGCCATGAGCGGTTGCAAGAAACTCCAGTCCATATCCTCGATGCTGTCATTCAAAAGAGCAGGTTCAGTCAAGAGAGAAAGTGTAACAGCGGTTTTTGAACTGCCCTCCAGCTCCATCGGAAAACACATGTAGAGTCTTGAGACCAGGCATGCATTTTTTAGCTTCTGTCAACAGTTTTCGATGAAATGCTGCCACAGAATATTTTTTCGTGGTTCAGGCAATCGCTGACTGTTGCAAATGACATCTTATTATTTGGCATGTAGACAATGGCTGTATAGATTGTGACTTGGGACTTTTCAGATTGTTTGAAGTGAGCAGACATGATCATCTTCTGCTGTTTTATGTTGAAATTTTCTGCAAAGTCAACATGGAGGATGGCCCCCGTGTTCTCCAAGGGATTCTTTCAGTTTCTTTAGTTCCTCATGTTGATGCTTGGCAACGAAATTGTGACGTCGCATTTTAGCTAGCTGTTTTGTCAATAGGTGCTTTGTTTCCTCAAATGATGTCTGACAGAGTTCTTTCTCGGAATCTTTATTCCATTGATAGTATTCAAATGAAGCCTCCTTTGACAGTTTTTTCCATGACATAGTTTTGTGCAACCTCTTCAACATACGACAACGGACAGTCTCCCAAAAAGCATTCCGTTGTTTGTTCAGAGCCCTGACAAACAGATGCATGTAGAATTTCAGTGTCTGTGGGAATATCTTTGCTCATTTTTTCTCAAACTTTCTAGTAGAAAGGAAAAATTCTCGTGGTATATGCAACAGCAAACTGTGTGGTCCCTGTCTGAGCAGATGCAGACATGTTTTGGACGAAGTGAAGCAAACTTGCTCTTTCCAACCTTTATTGATGGATGATCCTGCTTAAAGAGTTGATAGGCCTCAGAAACATTCATAAGAAGGATTTTCTTTTGCTTTTGAGTTTTTACCCCTTTTCCATCCCCAGTGACATAATCTTTCTTGCCAGGCAATTGCCTTGAAATGTCTTCCTGTTCATAGAAGTTGATGACCAATTGTTCCTTCTCTAGATCTGGGAAATTGAGCGTTCTTTTGCATTTTGGTTGGATGAAAACTGAATTTTCTTGGCGAGTTTCAGGATGACCTCACTTTTTCTCCTAGGTGTTGATGGCAGTGCTTGTGCAGCTTTTTTAATTGCCTTGCCAGCAGCTTGCCTTGTCTTGAAAGCTGACTTGACTGCTTTGGACGCCTCCTTTTTGATGCGCCAGTTTTCTTTGAGTGATGGGGTTTTTCGCTTGTTCTTGCTTTTTGCGCCTTGGAGACCACTTAGATCTGCTTTTAGACTGTTGCTCCTGTTTTTTTTCTGCATTTTTGTTTTTTCTTTTCTTCAGACATTTTCTCCTGTACGCTTCCATTTTTGTTCTCGGCGCATCACCATGGTGAACTCTGTTGACAAACTAATAATAAAAATATATTTTATTGGTTGGTTTGGTTAGGTGGTAAAAACAGTCTTGAAAACAAGGGAAATTATTCTTATTAACTCATATTTACTAGCTAAGAAAAGCTACATTCAAAAAGTCAGCTTCAAATCTGTCCAATGCATGTCTGTCATGTCAGTTACTGTAACTGTCATGTCAGTTACCGTCATGTCAGTTACCCTATAATTATGAAAATGAGAACAAATTCATTTTTCTTTTTTATGGTATTTTAACCCCATCCTAATAAAGGCAGAGAATATGCATTACCATGATTCTAATCCATCTGCTTCCAAAGTTATAAAAACTTCATATCTAAACATGGTAACTGACATGACATTCAAAATCCTATTCTCAACCCCATTTTATGAACCATTAAATCAATAAGATCTTTAAAAAGACGGCTTTGGATAGATAAATTGATCAATGAAGTTTAAGAAAGCAGTAAAACTTCTCACCTTCAGCTTTGTTTTCAACTTTTAATGGGTGTTTTGTTGAAAGGGATCTTTTCAGAAAATCTCACTCCATGTGTTCTCTCATCTTCAAAATGGCCGCCTGACTAGACATGTGAAAAAAGGGCAATAACTCACATATTTTATGATGGTCTAGTTTTCTCTCTTCATCTTAATACCAAAATTTATTTTTAAAAATCAGTTCTAAAAAATGCTGCTTTGGTTGACATTCCCGTGGATTGACCCATATGGGTGGAGCAACTGATGTTGCTTGTCCACTCCACCCATATTTTTGTTACAGCTGGTTGACACCTCTGGCCGCTTGGTGATACCCCGTTGTCGCCTGTCCGGTATAGCAGCCTCAGTGTGCACATGTATTGTGGATAGCAGATGAACCACCTTGGTGCTGTGGTACTTCGTCGTGGCCACGATTTTCCCATCACCACGAAGAGCAGCCGATGAGCCTGGGTTCAGCCGAGTGTCGTGCAGCTGAAGAGGAATTCTCCGGTTTTCTCTCACGGTGCCACATGCCAAGGTGTTCTTCTCCAATAAATACATGAATAGTCTGAGGCTGCTATATCAGTTGACGTATATACCTGGTAGCCCTTGTTTAGTAATGGGGCTTTCAGGTACAACACCATCTTCTCACTAGCAGACAGATCTGGGTTGTTGGCATCTACAGCTTCAAGGACAGGCTGGACTTCATTGACAG
>JAFLJL010019052.1:49290-82874 GCA_018398815.1 Conus ventricosus
TTTCAGTGACTGAAAGGGTATCGTACAGAGTAAGCTATAAAGTTTTGGAAAGTGGGGGAACCGTCCTAAACTTATCGTGTCCTGTTGATATATCTGGAAAATATGACCTTGTCCCCTGGCCTTGACCTTAATGTACACAATCCTATTTATAGAAGTCAAGCATTTTCCTGATATGTCTAAAACCATAACCAAGTTGGTAAATGTAGGTCTAACCATTCTGAAGTTATTGTGTCCCACAAAAAAAAAACCCCAAAACACACACACAAACAAACAAACAAACAAAAAGACATCATGGCTGCAAGTAGTCGACCAAAGACCAGAACAAAAACCCTGAAGGGTCGTGCATAAATGGCAAAGGTAAATTTGGAATCATGCTGCACATTTTCAGAGCTATAGGTGCAGTTTTTCTTTTCTTTTTTTTTTTTTTTTTTTTGGGGGGGGGGGGGGGGGGTTTGTTGTTTCATCCTTTCAACCTCAGTCATAATAGTATCAAGATGAAGGGAGGGATGAATCACAATAAACTCAATATGGCTCTTTCAAAAACAACCCCCCCCCAAAAAGAAGAGGAAGGCAGCATCCCCTATTTCAGGGATTTTGAATCTGACAGTGATTAAATACTGAAGTACGACAGAGGACAGGTTTCTGGGCTTTTTGGCTCGTAATGGAAGGGCGGAGCAGGAAAGACCCCTTTCAGCTCTGAGCCCTTTCGCCATCCAAAAGGGTTTTCAAGCTTTAGCAGGTGACCCTGGGTCCATCAAGAGGTGAGGAACGGCTCGTTTCTAATTCAATGTAAATCTCAAAAACAATCTGAACAGCTGCTGAAGGCAACAAAATTAGTGGACAGGAGATCAGGGTGACTCCCCACAAAAGTTAAATTCATCGAAAGGATGATTCGCTGCGGGGATTTATCAGGTGTTTCAGAGGCAAAAAACAAAACGGACTGGCGTCCCAGGGTGTGACGGAGGTGCGCAGGGTGACAGTAAAAAAGGGGTTAAAGAAAGAGTGGCCACCAACACCCCTTCTGACCTTCTGCAACCCTGTGCTGCCTCCGTCATCAAAGTCGGCTACCTGATTGTCCGGGTTCAGTTATATGTTCCGTCCCCGTTGAGGTGCTTCAGATGCCAGAAGTTTGGCCATGTCAGAGACCGTTGTTCTGGGCAGGAGGTGTGCGGTATTTGCTGCAAGGCAACCCATGATGGGCCGTGTAAAGATCCGCACATTGTGCAAACTGCGGTGGCGACCATCCCTCCCTTCAACGAAACTGTCCTCTTTGGATCCAGAATCCGCAATACAAAGTTAAAACAGAAAAGAAGATCTCCCTTTTTTGAAGCCCGAAACAGGTTGTGGGCAGTCAGACGCCGACAGCTTCTTCGTATGCTTGGGCCTTTTAAGAAAGTTCCAACAGTTCCAAACTCGGTCAGTCTGCTGCCAGATGATAAACTTTACGTTTTTCTAAGACATTGCAAGGAAGAACTGTCAACTCTGGAAGCGGGTCCACCACCTTCCAACCCAAAGTGACTGCCCCTGGGGAGGCAAAAAATCCGCCACCCCTCAGACGCCCAGCAGTCTACAACATCTGCTGCTGGGCAGATTAAAAAACCAGAAATTTCCCCCCTCGAACTCCTCTGTCCAGGCCCGTGCGGGAAAGGGGAGTTCAACCCAGTGTGGAGATGGTGGAGATGGGGGAAAAAACCTCCACCGCCCTCCCAAATCCAGACCTCTTCCCCTGTTGGCAAGTCTGCCAGCAGTCTGAAGACCAACATAGTCCATAAAAAACCCAAATAAATTTACACCTTTAGCAACAGACGTTGAAGAGGAGATGACCTGATTTCTCTCCTTTTCGCCCTCTGCGCCATGGATGTAAAATATTCCATTGGAATATCCGTGGATTAAATTCCAACTTTGAGGAGCGCACTTCTGTGTCGGTCTAAAAAAACCTTCCGTCGTGGCTCTTCAGGAAACTCAAATTCAAACCCAGAAGACCTTTACTCTTTCGGCTTTAATATTCTTTCAAAACCTGCACAACCATCCACGTTGGGACGGTCGGGGCGTGTTGCCCTTCTCATACACAAAACTCTGCTGTATAGCCTGTCGCTCTGTTACCCCCCTTTCAAAGCTGTTGCTGCGAGAGTCACTCTCCACAAGACTGTAACAATCTGTTCTATTTATCTACCCCCTTCAGTCCCAATTTGTCATCAGGACCTTGTCAGTCTGATGGGAGAACTTCCTCAACCTTTTTGCTTTTGGGGTGACTTTAACGGTCACAATCCTCTTTGGGTAGTGTCGGTACTCATCCAGAGGTCTGCTAATTGAGGATGTCCTTTCGGATTTGGATTTGTGTTGTCTGAAAAGACGGATCTGCAACTTACCTCCACTCTTCCACAGGTTCACTTTCGTGTTTAATTTGTCGGTTTTTTGACCCCTCGCTGGTCCTGGGTATGAGTGGTCTGTCATACGATCTGCACGGAAGTGACCATTTCCCTGTCCTCCTACAACCTGTAATAACGAACACGTCTCTTGTCTCTCAACACCTAAATTTTAAAGAAAGCAAACTGGGATCTATTTGCAACCACTATTTTCTGCGGATTCCAGGACACTGATTTCTTCAGAGTCCGGACCCAGCAGAATCACTGACTAACACTATTTATCAAGTGTGCTAAAGCTTGTATTCCAGTGTCTTCCGATAAACTTCAAATGCCAAAGACAAACCCCGGTTTGATTCAGACTGCCAACAAATTTCCAAAGTTAGAAAACGGCTCAGCGTCAGGTATACCAACGACCTTCGGTCCCAACGCTAGAGCCCATCAGAAACTCCGTGCAAATAAGACACACTTTTAAAATCAGTAAACGTCGGTCCTGGGGAAGTTTCTGCTCCAGGCTGACATCAAAGACTTCCAAGAAGAAAGTGTGGAACATCATTAAGAAAATCAAAGGAAGACACCTGTCCCACTGTGAACCATCTCAAGTTTTCGGGTTCTTTAATAACAGAGAAAAAAAGCTGTTTCTAATCCCGCTTGCTTCAACCAAATTTAAAAGAATTCCTCCTCTTTTAACAAATCACCACTTTGTCAAAAACAAAGCCCTTAAAGAAAAATCACCCTGCAACTTTTCGTCAGACAACATGGGAAAACTACAATCTTCCTTTCAACGTTAAACGAGCTGAAATTCCTTACTCTCTTGCAGCGATTCCTCTCCAGGGCTAGATGAAATCCATATCAACTCTTGAAACATCTTCCGCAAATAGGTCTGAACATCCGCTACAGGGATACAACCATGTGTGGACTGGTTTCTTTCCACCTTCTTGGCAGAAAGCCCTCATTATTCTAATTCCCAAACCTGGAAAAGATCTTCTAACCCATCAAAATACCGTCCCATAGCTTTGACCAGCTGTATCGGAAAATGATGGAGAAAATGGGCAATGCTAGGGTCATGGGAAACTCGAAACCGAGGCTTTTGGCGAAAGAACAGTGTGGTTTTTCCCCAAACATCGGTCTAACAGTTGACCATTTGATTCGTCTGGAATCTACACTTCGGAACGCCTTTCTGAACAAACAGCATGCAGTGGCAAATTTTTTTTGACTTGGAGAAGGCCTACGATACTACCTGGAAGTCGGGGATACTTCAAGATCTCCACGATCTGGGTTTTCGGGTCATCTTCCGCTTTTTATTCAAAATTTTTGGCAGAACGACAGTTTCAGGTCCGGGTGGCACCCTCTCTCTGATGTCCACGAGCAGGAGTTGGGTGTCCACAGGGGGGCATACTGTCTCCTGCCCTCTTTAGTATTAAAATCAACAACATTGTTCAATCAGTTCAGCAGGGTTCAGACTGCTCATTGTTTGTGGATGATTTCGCGTCTACGCAACTGGAAGCCTGTACCCCCAGTGTCCACGCAGGCTCCAGCTTTGCGTAGATAAAATCCATCGGTGGGCGATGAAAACGGTTTCACCTTTTCTCCAACAAAGACGCATGTATTCACTCCATAATTTCCGTCATTTTTTCCCAACCTGAACTTCAATAGGGAAATCTCCCATTCCAGCTGTAAAGAAGCCAAATTCCTGGGAGTTATTTTTGACCAAAAACTCAACTTCTCAGCCACATCAAAACCCCAAAACTTCTTGCCAGAAAGCACTGAATATTCTGGGGGGTCCCTTTGCGCACACCGACTGGGGCGCTGATAAAAAACTTTGTTGCAACCTCTACAGAGCCCGGTCCGTTCCAAACTGGACTACGGTTGTGCTGCTACGGCTCGCAAGATCGCTTACCTCAAACTCTTGGACCCTATCCACCATCAAGGGCTTCGTTCTGTCTTGGAGCGTTCCGCAAACCCCCCCTGTGTACAGCCTGTACGCAGAGGCGGGTGAACCTTCATTGTCCAACCGCAGGCTGAAACTGTCGTTGAATTATTAATCCGACTGTTCTCGGAACCAGAAAACCCTGCCTATGACTGTGTCTTGATCCTTCGTTCCAAAGTAAGTTTGAAAACAACCCTGAAATGTATTCCGCCGTTTGGTCTTCGTATGCAGCCTCACGTGCGGAATGCAGGTCTAGACCTGGAGTAGTTTCGATTTTTCCAAGTTTCCGGATCAACCTCCGTGGACCTTTTTCACACCAGAGATTCGTTTCGATCTTGCAGCTTTTCGCAAAGAGTCTACCAGCTCTCTGGCGTACAAGGCTTTGTATTCTGAGCTCTGTTCCAAATTTCCCATCCTATCAAAAATTTTCACTGACGGTTCCAAGTCTGAGGATGGAGTGGCCTGTGCAGCCTTACTGCCCTGGGGCTCCTTCTCAGATACTGTTGGAACATATACATTCAGATGCTTCTGTCTATTCTGCTGAACTTACTGCTCTGGTTCTGGCTTTGAAGATAATCTCACATTCTTCGAAGAGGGACTTTCTGGTTCTGTCGGATTCGCTGTCAGCTTTGGAGGCCATAGCTGGCCGCAACCTTCAGCATCCAGAACTTTTACTTTTTTTTGAACTTTTTAGCAAGTTGAAGGCGGACGGTTACAACATTACTCTTGCTTGGGTTCCTGGTCATGTTGGTATCGGCGGGAACGAAATGGTTGATCGTTTAGCCAAGAACGCCACAAGAGAGAAACTGTCCAACACTTATATCCCCTGCTCAGATGTGAAACCCAAAATTAATGATTATGTTCTGGTACGTTTCTAGACGATGTTCATTTAAAGAGATGTGTGAAAGGGTTTTTTTTTTTTTTTTTTTTTTTTTTTTTAATGACTGGTGAGTTGATTTTAACGTGGTGACAGCCCTGATGTGGCCCTTTGCGGTCGGCTGGGCTATAAGCAACATTATCTTATCTTATCTAGGTGTACACAGGAGGACTAACATGGTTCAGGTTGCACAAAGTTTTAAAACCTGCAAAATGGAACTAAAGGCGTCTACGTCTACATCTAAAATTTCAAAATTAAACTGAGTGCTAGGGATATTGTTGTTCTGTCACATGTGAAAACAGCAAGGAAAAATAGAAAACTTTTAACGAAGCTGAGGAAAACACCCGGTAGCCATCTTGAAAAGCCAAATAAGAAAGACTCACCTTACCTGAAAGGGTTTAAAACACAATTTCGTTAAAAAAAAAGAAAGAAATAAGCGTTTTAAAATACCAACAGCGAACAGTGCTGATTATTAAAATTCACAGTTACTCGTATGAGTAAAGATGCAAGGCGTAAAAGATGTAAAAATGAATTTAAAACGGGAGCTCCAAAAACCAGGCAGCCTCCTCGCTGGACATGCGCATCTTTACAGTGATCAACACACGATGAGCTTGAAGCCAAATCGACAGAAACGTACAGTGATCAACACACGATGAGCTTGAAGCCAAGTCGGTCACTCACTGGACGACTCACTGTGCTAACTGCAGATCACTCATGGACAACAAAATACTCACCAGTCTGTGTTGCCAGCACGATTCTGTGTTGCTGCCTGCACTTCTACTCGTTCGTCCCCTCCGGGGGTTGCAACCTTGCGTGGTCGGAGGGCTTGTGTGGTCCTGTGATCTTTAGGCTTTGCTGACGGGGGCATCAAAACTCAGCTAGATGGTTGGTTGTGAACACTGCTAGGCCTGATAGCCAAGTTGCTGACTGGCCAAGCATTACGTGGTAGGAATTGATGCCCCTGGTAGGGTCTTCAATGTCAGAAAGGTTAGGAGTGAGGGCCCAGACAATAGTAACCCACCTTTTTCCTATTCTGTCTTCTGCCTTTCTTAACGATCTTTTTCTTTCTTCGTCTCCCTTCAAGTCTTCTTTTCCACACTCCTTTTCTCTCTGTGGTCTCCTTAAGATCCGCCGCGTTGGCCGTGCGGTGCGACCTGTGTCGGAGGGGGATGAGATCCTGGTGATTGAGAGGGCCAGCGCTCTCAACACATCACTTTGGCCGGACCTTTTCCTAGACAGGGAGTACACCTTGGCCCGGTGTAAATCGGCTCCCCTTCTTGGGGCTGGGTCAAAACAGGCATTTCTCCGGCTGGCCAAGATAACCCCTGTAGTGCTCAGCTTCTTGTTCCCGGGAGTTGGGCATGATCAGGGGGGATAGGTTGGTAGGTTTTTGTCTGTTGTTATCTCTCCTGAAGCCGGGAAGGGGTCAAGACAGTGATTCTTGGCCCTGGCCCCTTAGTTGGACTCCAAGGTGGGGGGGTAAGGGAGGGATGAAATAAAATAAAAAACACATGGTTTTTTTCAAAAAACTACCCCCCCAAAAGGAAGAGGAAGGCAGCATCCCCTTTTTCAGAGGACTTTCAAACAGACAGCGATTCTGATACTGAGGTACGACAGAAGACAGGTTTCTGGGCTTCCTGGCTCGTGATGGAAGGACGGAGCAGGAAAGACCCCTTTCATCTCTGAGCCCTTTGCCATCCAAAAAGGGCTTTCAAGGTCTAGCAGGTGCCCCTCAGTCAGTCAAAAGGTTGAGGAATGGCTCATTTCTAATTCAATGTCGATCTAAAAAGCAATCTAAAACAACTGTTGAGAGAAAACAAAGATGGGGGGAAGGGAGATCTGGGTGACTCCTCATAAACAGTTAAATTCGTCAAAAGGTGTGATTCGCTGCAGAGATCTATCAGGGGTCTCAGAGGCAGAAATCAAGACGGAACGGCGCCCCAAAGGGTTTGTGACGGAGGTGCGCAGGGTGAGGGTTTTAAAGAAAGGTTCAGAGAGAGTGGAACACCAACACCCTCTTTCTGACCTTCTGCAACCCTGTGCTGCCCCCCGGGTCATCAAAGTCGGTTACCTAATGTTCATGTTCAGCTGTATGTGCCGTCCCCGTTAAGGGTGTTTCAGATGCCAGAGGTTTGGCCATGTCAGAGACCGCTGTTCGGGGCAGGAGGTGGTGCGGTATTTGCTGCAAGGCAACCCATGATGGGCCGTGAAAAGATCCGGCACTTTGTGCAAACTGGGGTGGTGACCATCCCTCCTCTTCACGAAATTGTCCTCTGTGGATTCAGGAATCTGCAATACAAAGAGTTAAGACAAAAAAGAAGATCTCCTTTTTTGAAGCCCGCAAGCAGGTTGTGGGCAGTCAGACGGCCACAGCACTTCATATGCTTCGGCCGTAAAAAAAATTTTCCCCACTCGGTCAGTCTGCTGCCAGACTGATGAATTTATCTTTTCAAAGACACTGCAGGAAGAACTGTCAGCTCTGGGGGGAAGCAGGTCCACCACCTCCCAACCCACAATGAATGCCCCTGGTGGAGGCAAAAAAATCCGCCACCCTCAGACTGCCAGCAGTCTACAACATCTGCGCTGGGCAGATTAAAAAACCCGCACCCGCAACTCGAATTCCTTGTCCAGTGCCCGGGGGGCAAGGGAGTTCAACCCAGTTTGGAGATGGTGGAGATGAGGAAGAAACCTCCACCATCTCCCAAATCCGACCTCCACCATCTCCAAACTCCGGGCCTTTGTCACCTGCGGGCAAGTCTGCCGCAGGTCCAAAGGCCACCACAGTCCAGTGAAACTAACTAATAAATTTGCTCCATTAGATGTGGACGTTGAAAGGAATGACCTGATTTCTCTCCTTTTTTTTCCTCTGCCCATGGATATACAGTATTCCATTGGAATATCCGTGGTCTAAATTCCAACTTCGAGGAGCTGCAGCTTCGTGTCAGTCTCTAAAACCTTCCGTCGTGGCTCTTCAAAAAAACTCAAATTCAAAGCCAGAAGACCTTTACTCTTTCTGGCTTTAATAATTCTTTCGAAACCTGCACAACCATCCACGTTGGGACTGTCGGGCGGTTTGCCCTTCTCCACACAAAACTTTGTTGTATAGTCCTGTCATTCTGTCTACCCCCTTCAGGCTGTACTGCGAGAGTCACTCTCCACAAGACTGGGGACAATCTTTTTCCCTTTATCTCTCACCTTTGTCCCGGTTTGTCGTCAGGACCTTGTCAGTCTGATAGAAAACTTCCTCGCCTTTTTTGCTTTTGGGTGACTTTAACGGTCAAAATCCTCTTTGGGGGTAGTGCAGTACGTCATCCAGAGTTTGCTAATTGAGGATGTCCTTTCAGATTTGGATTTGTGTTGTCTGAACGACGGATCTGAAAACTTATCTCCACTCTTCCACAGGTTCACTTTCGTGCTTAGATTTGTCGGTTTGTGACCCTCGCTGGTCCTGGACTATGAGTGGTCTGTCCATGACGATCTGCACGGAAGTGCCCATTTCCCTGTTCTTTTACAGCCCATATTAACTGAAACCGCCTCTGTCTCTCAACATCCAATTATAAGAAAGCAAACTGGGATCTATTTTCAACCACTATTTCAAAAAAATTCCAGGACACTGATTTTTTTCCAGAGTCCAACCAAGCAGAATCCCCTGACTAACACCGTGATCAAGTGTGCTAAAACCCTGTATTCCAGTGCCCTTCCGACAAACTCCAAATGCCAAAAACACCTGGTTCAATTCAGACTGCCAACAAATTTCAAAAGTTCGCAAACGGGCTCAGCGTCGGGATACCAACGCCATCGGGTCCCAACGCTAGAGCCCATCAGAAACTCCGTGCTAAATCGAGACACACTTTCAAAATCAGTTAAACGCGGTCCTGGAGAAACTTCTGTCCAGGTGAACATCTAAAACTTCCAAGAAAAAAGTCGGGAACATCATTAGAAAAATAAAAGGGGAAGAACACCAAAACCCCTCCTTTCATCACTGAAACTTGCTGATGCTCTGATCACTGACAAACAAGCTGTTGCCAAAACTGTTGGCCTCCACCACCAACAGAACTCCTCTTCTTCAAATAAATCTGCAGTCTTTTTAAGAAAAAAAGGGAGTTAGAGAGAATCTTCATACAATTTCACATCAGAAACTCTGAAACCTATAATTTTCCCTTTTTTCAATCGTTGAACTAAATCAGCTTTAAAAACCCTGCACTGATTCTGCCCCTGGTCTGGATGACATTCATTATCAGGTTGTGAAACATTTCCCAGAAAGCTGTCTCCAGACTCTTCTCCAAGTCTATAACCATATCTGGACCACAGGTCCTTTCCGCCCCCCTGGCGGAAAGCCCTGATCATTCCCATTCCAAAAGCGTGGAAAGGACCTTACCAACCCTTCCAACTACGCCCAATGCTCTGACCAGCTGCCTCTGAAACTGATGGAAAAGATGGTCAACTCCCGTCTGATGTGGAAGCTGGAAACCGAGGGTTTCTTTTGGCCAGTGAACAGTGCGGTTTCCGGAAGTACCACTCGAGGGTTTTTGACCATCTAATCCGTCTGGAAACCACCATCCGCAACGCCTTTGTTAACAAGCAGCATGTGGTCGCTATCTTTTTCGCCCTCGAAAAGGCGTACGACACCACGTGGAAAAAAAGGAGTCCCATGGACCTGCACAGACTTGGTTTTCGGGGTCACCTGCCTCTGTTCATTCAAACTTTTTTGCCGATCGACAGTTCCAGGTGCGTGTTGGCACCACACTCTCTGACATCCATGGGCAGGAGTTGGGTGTTCCTCAGGGGAGCATCCTTTCTCCCGCCCTTTTCAGCATTAAAATAAATGGGCATTGTCCAATCGGTAAGACTGGGCACCGAGTCCTCTCTGTTTTTTGATGACGTTGCGCTGTATGCAGTTGAGCTTTTTACCACAGTGTACAGCGTCGACTCCAACTTTTCGTCAACAGAATCCAACAGTGGGCCGAGGAAAACGGGTTTTTCCTTCTCCCGTACCAAAACTCAGTCAATTCATTTTCCACAATTTTCGTCGATTCTTTTATGATCCTGAAATTCGTCTAGACAAGTCCACCATTCCAGTTGTAAAAGAAGCCAAATTCCTGGGAGTTATTTTTGACCAAAACTCAACTTTCTCAGCCACATCAAAAACCTCAAAACTTCTTGCCAGAAAGGGTCTGAATATTCTGCGGGTCGTAGCACACACCCACGGGCGCTGATAAGAAAACTTTGCTGCACCTCTACAGAGCCTTGGTTCCGTTCCAAACTGGACTACGGTTTTGCTGTGTACGGCTCGGGAAGACCCTTACCTCAAACTCTTGGACCCTATCCACCATCAAGGGCTTCGTCTCTGTCTTGGAGCGTTTTTCCCCACCACCCCTGTGTACAGGCCTGTACGCAAAAGGCGGGTGAACCTTCATTGTCCAACCGCAGGCTGAAAACTGTCTTTGAATTATTATATCCGACTGTTCTCAGAACCGCATGAAATCCTGCCCATGACTGTGTCTTTGTCCTTCCGTTCCAAAGTAAGTTTTAAAACAACCCGAAATGTATTCCGCCGTTTGGTCTTCGTATGCCAGCCTCACGTGCGGAATGCAGGTCTAGACCTAGGAGTTTGTGTCGGATTTTTCTAAGTTTCCGGGTCAACCTCCGTGGACCTTCTTCACGCCAGAGATTCGTTTCGATCTTGCAGCTTTCGCAAAGAGTTCTACCACTCTCTGGGGGAAAAAGGCTTTGTATGCTGAGCTCTGTTCCAAATTCCCATCCTATCAAAAAGTTCACTGACGGTTCCCAAATCTGAAGAGGGGTGGCCGTGCAGCCTACTGCCCCGGGGGTCCTTCTCAGATACTGTTGAAACACATTCATTCAGATGCTTCTGTATATTCTGCTGAACTTACGCTCTGGTTTTGGCTTTGAAGATAATATCACAATCTTCGAAGAGGGACTTCTGGTTCTGTCGGATTCGCGTCAGCTTTGGAGGCCATAGCGGCCGCAACCTTCACATCCAGAACTTTTACTTTTTTTTGAACTTTTTAGCAAGTTGAAGGCGGCGGTTACAACATTAAATCTTGCTTGGGTTCCTGGTCATGTTGGCAACGGCGGGAACGAAAAGGTTTGATCGTTTAGCCAAGAAAGCCACAGAGAGAAATGTCCAACATTTATATCCCCTGCTCAGACGTGAAACCCAAAAATTTACGATTATTGAGAGACCTCTGGCAGGAGGATTGGAACACACAGACGACTAACAAACTCTTTCAGATTCCCTCCAAACCTTAAAAGGGCTTCCTCCCATCCACGTCGGGAGGTCGTAAAGAGGGGAAAAGGTTTTGTGCCGGCTGCACACCGGCCATTCGTATTTTACCCATGCTTACCTTTTAAGAGTGAAGAAGCTCCGTGGTGCATTCCATGTCATGCGCCCACTCACAATGAAACATGTTCTTTTAGGTGTTGGGACTTGCACGATGTGAGACACAAACATTTTACAGCGGAGTCCATGAAGATCCTGTTCAGGGATGTCCCCCCTGACGTGATCCTTGAGTTTTTGAGAGAGATTAACATTTTTTATCTGATTTAAGATTTTCGGCCCGAAAGATTTTTAAAAAACTTTCTGGTGCGTTTGTAGACGATGTCATTTAACAGATGTGTGAAAGTTTTTTTTGTTGTTTTTTTTGTTTTTTTTTAATGACTGGGGAGTTTAAATTTTAACAGGTGACAAGCCCTGATGTGGCCCTTTGCGGTCGGCTGGGCTATAAGCAACATTATCCTTATCCTATCCTACTCGTTCGTCGTCCCCCTCTTCTGTTCGGTGCTGGCGGGTTTAAATGGTAAGGTTTGACTCGTACTTCCGACTGGTTTTGTGTCCCCGCCATGTTCTACCTAGGCCTATTCAACGTCACAGTTTTCCCGGTAAACTTCGGCATGTTGTCGGGAATTTCTGTCAACGCAGATAAAAGTGAATGTTCAGTGAAGAATTGCGTTTGTTGGTGGGTCAGATAGGCAAACCTGTCTGTCAATAGTGATTACCCGACATAATGTACAGTATCCTAAAAATCACTATATATGGGTGAGTATGTAGGCTTTGTACTCACCATAGGTTGGATCAGACTTCAGCTTTCGTATGCTGTATTCCCCCTTCTTGGCCTTGGGAAAGTAGATGGCCATTTTCAAAACTGCCCTCCTCCTCCTGAAGATATCCCTCTCAGAATTTTCATTGTAATGCATGGGAGCCAGGAACAGCCTGCAAAAATGTTTTAAAAATGCTGGTTAAGCCTTCATCAGTGTAAAGAGTATTGTGTGCAACCCCTTCAAACCCTTGCTGGGCACAACATAGCAGTTTTGTTTACTTCCTGCAGGGCAGAGAAAATGGCTGAAATGGGCGTGTGTGTGGGTGTTCAAACGCGATATCTTTGGAAGAAAAACATGGATTTCATTTAAATAAGATGTAAAACATGCAGAATTAAAATAAAGAATGACATACTTCCTACCTGGTGTTGATTTCTTCTTTGTTTTTGAATGACTCGTCAGCAATCCACAACCAGATCACACAAACAGTTCACTATTCACACTATGTACAGTTAACTGCAAGTCTCACAGCTACTGAGGTGCCTCAACCACAACACCCAGGTGGTGTGGGAAGTAAGTGTCCTTGCAAAAAATTAACTTGGCACAAAATCACAGCCATAACTGGACTCTATGGCGCGTCCCCGCTGGAGTGCGTTCTGGGTCATTTGCACGTCACACAAGCCCTCTTTCTGCCCTCGAACTTGATCAGTTGTGTGACTGTACATTTTCTGGATTCACCAGCTGGCTCTTCCTCTTGGCGCTTTCTTCTTCTTGAAGAGAACTCTCCAATCAGCTGACCAGCAAGGTCAAGTCTATAGTCCAGGAGACTGTAGCGGTCTTCGGGTTTACTGGCACATTTTGTTGTATAGATAAAAGTGTTGTTGACGCAGCATCAAAGACAAAGCTGAGCAGGTACTTCCAGTACTTGAGGGATTTCCTCAGAGTAGAGTAGTACCCCTCCCTCTGGTCAGCCTTGTCCACACCGGTCACCCCCCATGTGTTCATTGTACAGTCTGACAACGTTGGACAGGGTTTCATCTGTCCTCGCACGAGCACGGTTGTCCCCCCTCTGAACTGCACTCTGACCATGAGGAGTGTTTGTGGAGAGCAGATTGACATCTCTTTTGTCATGCCACACAGTTTCCAGCATCATGTTGTTCTTCTGGAATGCTGAATGTTGCCCCTTTTGCAGTTTCCTATGTCTCTTCATCCCTTCAGGCAGCCCTACACTATTTGTACGCACAGTCGCACAAGCATACGTGTTTTCTTCCAAAAGTCGCTCCAGTAAAGCCACTGATGAAAAAAAATTATCAAATATAGGTGGTGGTGTTTGTGTAAGTAGTGGGTTGCCAGCTGCATCACCACAGGATGTCCCAGTCCCACCTCAACAACTCCAGGACGCCTGCCACAGTACACATCAAACTGGAGGATGAAACCACTTGCAGAATCGGCAGCACACCACACTTTCATCCCCCACTTCACTGGCTTGACAGGCATATACTGGTGCAAAAAAACTCTCCTGCCTTTGAAAGGTACCATGGCTTCATCTATTGTTATATATCCCTGCCTGGCAGAAATTTCTCCTGGAATGTTCTGTTTGCCATGATAAGAACAGGCCTGACCTTGAAAAGTTGATCTCTGTTCACATCATCTGGGTTGGGCTGATCAGCATTGTCAACCAGGTGCAAATATTCAGATATTTTTTTTACATATCTTTTCAAGGCCATCACTTTATTTATTCCTGGCACCCCTAGCCTGTCATCAGTTGACCAAGGTACATCTCTTCTTGTGGTAATGAGTGAATTCCCATCAGAATCTGAAGGCCAAAATGATGGACTCAGCCAGTAAGAACAATACACAACTCCAGTACACAGTCAAAAACTCAGAACTCAGACCGAGTTGGTGCTATGACACATATAACTCGCCCGCTGTGAACCAGTCTTTGGTTCTTTCATCACTGCACACCTGTCCATGTTGACAATGTGTGATGTCACCTGAATCACTGTTGTGGTTGTTCACAAAGTGAAAAGACAAACTCTCCCACTTGGCCTTCATCACTTCCCCATGTCCATCCTCTGTTGAGGCTGCCACCCAGTGAAGATGGTTCACAATGGATTTCCTCCAATCGCCCACCTTTTCCATCCCAACCCTGTTTGCCAGCTGGTTCAGATTTGTGGTCAGACCTGTATCAACATGAGGCACAATCTAACTTGATCTTAGGCCCATTTGATGTGCATAGCATTATGCCTATTTTGACACGAAAGCCAATGTACACAAGACCCTCAGTAACTGAGTAAGTCCAAAATATTTTTACGTGACAATCACTTTGGTTTATGGATGGATTTAACATCACTATGAATGGTACATCAATGCCACACACACACACACACACACACACACGCACACTCATGAACATGTTCCATTAGGTGTATTTTATTTCCTCATTTGAAAGCTGAAACTGATTGTTCCAACATTCTTTACTTATTTTCAGTATGTTGCAGTTAGCGTTTAAGACTTACTCTGAACACAGCTGTTTATGATTTGCACAAGTACTTTTTGCGACATGCCACACATCGAAGTAATGCTTGACATAGGGCTTCTGCTCCCTGAAGTATTTTTCATTTTGCTTGTGTGGATCAGTGACAGTGGCGCCAACTTCAAGGCCAGCCTCGTGCAGGAAAAGGAATGTTCTCTGCAGACCTCATTTTCACATCTGGCACTGTTTCCCGCCTCATTGCTCTGCAAATGACCAGTGACATTCAGAGATCAAAGCGAACATGACTTGAGCTGTCTCAAGCCAGCGCCCAACAATCAACGCATGATGGATTGTTTTGCTTTGAGCAACTTTCAACAACGTAGCCCCATTTTTTAAATAGGGAATCATCTCACAAATTGTTAAACACGTATTGAAATCAGCCATATCTTGTTCAGCAATATTGTTTTCAGCATTTTCATTTTCTTGAACCAACAAGCCTTCAAGATAGGCGTGGCATTTCTAAAGCAGTGGGTTCGCCTTTTTTCTTTTCTTCACCTTCTAAAAAAGCAATACTTCTTTTGGGTTTCACTGGTAGAGAACAAGCTTCACCTAGTTCTTTTTTTGCTAAATACTCTAACATACAGTTGTGGTATCTAACATACAGTTGTGGTAAATCTTGTGATCTTGAATAGCACGAGCCTTTTTCTTCGGCAAACTCCCCTGTTAGCCATTGATGGCGAGAAATACATGGTCTTCTTGAGCAGGGGTTCCCAGAATGAACGTCTGTGTATGACAAATCAGTTAAATAATGAATATTTGTAAAGAAAAAATATGAGGAGGCCAGGAGTGTACTGCAATGTATTTGCATGTGTACAATTTTCTGCATTTGTTCAGATATGTTATTTTATACTCAACGAAAAAAGTAACTGACCAGGCAGTATTTGTCCTTTTAATTGTTATTTCAACAAACCGAATGATATGTATAACCGATCAACAGAATCTGCCACAATCGGGGCACAAAATAAACAAAAATAAATTCATCTTGGAAATCACGAGACCCAGTTCCAACAATTCATTCGGGGAAAGTGTGTTAACAAATGTCACAGAAACAAAAGGCAGTTGCTCCATAAGACTGATCAGTCTCAATACCGTGTGTAACCACCATGGTTGGCCAACACTGCTGCACAGCGCTGTCGCACAGATGTCACCAGTCTCTGGATGAAGGCCTGAGGGATGTTCTGCCATTCTTCAATGACTGCTTGGCGGAGTTGTTGAAGTGTCTGTGGAGGGTGAGGTCGACGATGCACACGACGCTTGATTTCATCCCATTACGTGTTCAATGGGTGATAAATCTGGGGAACGAGCTGGCCAAAGCATAGTGGGGATGTGCCATGCATGGAGGTCATCTTGAACAACTCTAGCCACATGGGGTCTGGCATTATCCTGCTGCAGGGTCAGGCCAGGGCCGTGTTGTTGAAGGAAAGGCACGATGTGAGGTCTAACAACCTCGTCCCTGTATCGAAGTCCAGTGATGGCACCATTCAGGATGATCAGCTGGGTTCGATGAGTACCTGTGAACCCACCCCATGCCATGACCCCCCCTCCACCGTGGGATTCGTACTCCTCAACACAAGCGTCAGCAAAGCGTTCACCAGCAAATCGGTAGACTCTTCGCCGGCCATCTGGTCTGGATAAGGTGAACCTCACTTCGTCAGTCCACAGAATTCTGTTCAGCTCAGCATTTGTGGCTCGCTGGTATCTTCTGGCCCATGCTATACGAGCGTTACGGTGTTTGCTGCAGTAGAGTTAGTCACCTAGCAGGACGCCTTGCGCGAAGTCCTCTGTCACGCAGGCGATTGCGCACAGTGTTGGAGGTGATCGGCCTGAGCCCAGGGATAGTGCGGGCAGTCACTGTGCTGGGCTGGAAGCGGTTCCGCAGATGTGTTATGACGATGAACCGATCCTGTCGTGCAGTTGTCACTCTTGGGCGACCACTTCTTTGAAGGTCAGCGACTGTGCCTGTTGCCCCATAGCGTTGATTCCAATGCCGAACAGTCATTCTTGTTACTCCAAAGTGCCTTGCGGTCGCAGCAACCGATGCTCCGCCTTGCAGCATGCCAACAAGACGACATCGTTCACTCTCGGATAAGTGTGGCATCTTTCTGTGCGGTGTTAATCAGTGGTACAGTATGGATAAAGTTGCCGAGTGAGACAACGAATACAGTTCAGGCTTTTTTTACTGTGTGCATGTGAAAAGCGTGAAGGGGGATGCACCACAGCTGCTTTTGTCATTTTCGCCAGCGCAGCCGTGTGCACGCTATTCACGGGCATTCAACAGTTCACCGCGAATTGTTTATCTGGCAGTATTCCAATACATTTTATTCCATTCAATTTCTCGCTTTTTAATTTATTTACAAGGCAGAATCAAAGTGGTCAGTTACTTTTTTCGTTGAGTATATTAATTCTGTTTATCAAATTTAAAATGTATATCTGAAATTCGTCGGCAAACATTATCGAGCAAGTTTGGGGTTATGCAAGTTTGGGGTTCTGCCTTTCTCCAAACTATAACCCCTACCCACGGATGAAACAAACAAACAAAAGCCCAAACTGAAGTCCAGAGTACAGGATCAACACCTCTGTTTAGGAATTTGGGGGGGGGGGGGGGGGGGGGGGGTGGTCAAGGGGTCAAGGGGGTCGCTGACTGCCGACTGTCTAGAGAGCGTCTGGTTGCTGATCCCCGACTGTTGCCCGAGACTGACTGGTTGCTGGTCGCTGACTTGCCTGGAGACTGACTGGTTGCTGACTGTTGCCTGGAGACTGACTGGTCGCTGGTTGCTGATCCCCGACTGTTGCCCGAGACCGACTGGTCGCTGGTTGCTGACTGTTGCCTGGAGACTGACTGGTCGCTGGTTGCTGACTGTTGCCTGGAGACTGACTGGTTGTTGATCGCCGACTGTTGCCTGGAGACTGGCTGGTTGCTGATCCCCGACTGTTGCCTGGAGACTGGCTAGTTGCTGGTTGCCGACTGTTGCCTGGAGATTGGCTGGTTGCTGATCGCTGACTGCTGCTTGGAGAGTAGCTGGTTGCTGACCGAATGTTCTTCCCACCTGATAAAGGCAAAAGAACAAGTTGTGGTTATAGTACCCGCCCAACCTTATTATTTTTACTTTGTTAAACAACAGCAACAACAACAACAACAACAAAAGTAGATTGCTGAGACGGTACAAGATTGGGTACGTATGACCAAAATACACAAAAAAGAAAACCAGGAACTAATTTGGTTTTATGCGACAAGAAAAGTGACCAATTGTTGAGTATTGCAAAACAAAATCACAAATAAAAATCAGGAATGCCCCTCCTCCACTGCTCTGTTTGTTTGGGGACTAAGGGATCAGCAGCCTAACTCAAATTGAATTTTGCTTGAAGTGGACTAAAATGGGCATAATTTAAAACTGAAACTGCTAAGTTTCATCATAATTCCAGAATCCCATTCATTCACACAGAGAATAATAAACACACATTGTTGTGCTGATCTTGGCAAATACTGAAACCCCTCTTGTTCATAGATCAGAGTAGTGGCAAATAAAGGGCAGGAGCTGTGTCGGTTGGGGTTCGTCCTCAGTGAGTGCAACAGTAGCCACAGTGGCCTTGCCCATATGCTATGAAAGAAAGGCTAATTGACCCATTGTATTACTGTCATGCCTCGCAACCATAAATTTAAGTACAACCATATAATTATTTAAGTTCGCTGTGATTCTTTCAAGACAGTATTTTAAACCAACAGTGATCGTGATGCCAGCAAGACAGTACAAATTTTTATCTCGTTATCATACTTTCAGGACAGTATTTTTAACTCGCAAACACCGTTCAGTTGAGCAAGTCTTTTATAGGCTCCTTCAGTGTGCCCGATACAGATACAGAAACTGACATAAGGAAGGCAAAGGCCATATTCTTACCTTCATCAATGTGAGTGAGAAGGCTGCCCACATCAATGACCTCCTGGATTGCAAGAGGAGTTTGGTAAATGTTCTCATTGACTGATTCTGAATGTCCCATGTGTTTGAAGAACAAGGCCCTCTTTGCTTCAGGCAGGTCGAATGCAGCATATATTGTGCTCACCCGGTGTCTGTTGTTTGTTGCATTGATATGTTGACTGTCTTTGACACCAGCATTTGTGCATGTGCTGTTCACTGCATGTCAGCCTAAGACGTGAGATGACGAGTTTGTATGCAGGCAAACACATACATGTTGTCCTTTGAGATGCCAGCCCTTGCCCTTATTCAGGATCACACAGTCGATTCATCGACTCAATTGTGTCATTAGGAGACAACAGTGGGACAAGGTGGTTGTTTCCCTTGACAGTCTGGTACACAACTTTCAAACTGTCCAGCATGTCCTTCTGTAGTGGATCATCCATTTCTTGGACTTTTCCTTTGTCAATCCAAATGTCTTTCTTTGCTTTCTTTGATTTGTTGTTGTTTCACAAGGTTTTTTTAAAGAATTTTTTTTTTTGGAGGCTGTTCTGGTTTTAGGGCCTTTTGGGGCCTCCAGCCTCTTCGTTTTGATTTTTAAGGCCTTTTAGGGCCTCCAGCCTCTTCGTTTTGATTTTTAAGGCCTTTTAGGGGTCCCTATTTTTTGTCTAAAAAGGTTAGGGCCTTTTTAGGGCCTCCAGCCTCTTCGTTTTGATTTTTAAGGCCTTTTAGGGGGCCCTATTTTTTGTCTAAAAAGGTTAGGGCCTTTTAGGGCCTCCAGCCCCTTCGTTTTGATTTTTAAGGCCTTTTAGGGGGCCCTATTTTTTGTCTAAAAAGGTTAGGGCCTTTTAGGGCCCTGTGCGAACCCTAGTTTACTAATTTGTTTTTTCGCATGAAAACCCTTGCATCCTGTGCACATCACAGTTTTACTGCTTCCCTGATTTCTTTTCCGAATCAGTTGTTCATTTCCACCCCCCTCGTCATAAATGGACACTTTTTTTTTGAAAGATGCCCTCTTTCCTTAGACTTTCAAAGGTCCTGTTTTGCTCAGCAGCTGGCAGGAACAATGCCGCTTTGACAGCCTCTTCATTGTTAGCCTTCTAACCAGATGTCTTTTCAGTTTTGACTGAGATAATCCACAATTATACACAGGGTCTGTTTGGCCGCGTTGTTTTCCCAGAAGAAGCAGACTCTGCACTGGCTCTGGATGTTGACTTTGCACTGGCTCTGGATGTCGACATTGCACTGGCTCTGGATGTCGACATTGCACTGGCTCTGGATGTTGACTTTGCACTGGCTCCAGATGTTGACTCTGTCCAAACACATGCAATCACAAATCATGTGAATATGAAGTTATTTCATGTCACATCAGTTTGTTTTTCCTCCCAAAAAGATTTCAACGCCAATAAATGTTTTGCAGTCCATCATCTTGGGCTACTCTTGATCCATCACACTTTTGTCTTAAAAAGAAATGATGGCCACGGGAATTAACATTAGGTGCATTCACTTGAACATCATCTGTCACTGGCACCCAGGCAATGTCATCTTCATGAGGAAATTTGTAGAAGCTCCCATGCTGTCTCATGAACTTCACTTTCAGAAGTCTGGGTTTGAGTCTATAACTTGAAAAGAGAAGAACCGCAAAAAATAAATACAAACAAAACAGCATCATTAAGTAAATTTCAACACACATTAAACACACAAAAATACAATCTTGCTCTGGCAAGAGACTGCTATTTAGTAGAAACCTGTTGATGTGTTGAGCACTTAGGACATTTAGTGGTAAATACTTTGACTTAAAGTAGTCTTTAAGATATTTCTGCGAGCTTTGTTTTCAGATAAATGATGCTGAGTTATCCCTGAAGAAAGTGACGTCCGTATAGTAAACAATTTTTGTTTAAAAATTGTGTCTAAATATACATTCTGCGCATGTCCCAGTAACAAAAGCTGTTAGTCTTTGGTGTAACAACATTAAAACGATCATAAAGCCAGAAAAAAAATGTAGACTTAACAAATTTAGAAATGTGGAAAGGATTTTTATACTTACAACTCCATGGTACTGCTTTTCAATGCTCTTCCTGCAACGGTTGCAAAGGTGACTTGCACCCATTCACTGATTGCAGTAGGCAAGGTTCCACCAGCGTCCAGCTCTACATCGTCATCCCCAGCGGCAGCAGGCTGTGGATTGTTGGCTGGTGGATATTGCTGTTTCTTAACCTGCTTGCATTACTTTAAAAAGTAAATTAAAATTTATTACTTTCCAAAGGTCCAAGTAAAATTTGCATATATAAAATCTAAGGAAGAATACAACACAAATTGCGCCTCGATTCCTTATCAGTAATTTGAAGACGGACCATTGCCCACAGCCCGCATCATTCATGCACCGGCCTTCTTGAGCAGAGCAGGCGTTGCAGAAGCAGCTGCGTGTCCTCGATGACACGATGTATGGTGCTACACTTCTAAAACTGTGGAGCGTCCGTGCGCCTGGCAAAGTCCTGATGGCCGCTCCCTGTCTCTCTGGTCTCTGTCTTGGGATTTCTCCCAGGGCTACAAAAAGGAATGTTCTCCTGTTGTGACCGTGGAGTGTTTACTGGTTTTGTCAATGCTTTTTCCCCATAACTGAAGAGGTCATGGGCAGAGTCTATCACAGCAGCTCTTCTTTGAACAGCATGACTGGCACACCGCTTGAGCACTCCAATCTCTGCGTCACATGGCTCTTTCCCATGCCTGGTGCCAAAGAAATGTTTTTCTGTCGGTATTCCAGAGTCAACCTCTGCGAAAGAAAGGTCAACAAAGCTTGTATGCCCTTTGTGCTGGGAGGGGCATCCATCGCTAAAATGGATAATGCGTTTAAATGTCAATCCTCGCCCCAACAGCTGTTCGATGACTTTCTGGCTGAAGAAGTGGACGGCATGGGAATCATGAGTCAAATCATTTGAAATGATCATAAAACTTTTCCTGATAGTTTCGTCATCATCTGACATTTGAATGTCTTGAACAATGGCTTCTGAGATGGCATCTTTTCTTATTTTCCGCTTGTTGTCTCCGTCTGCAGCACATTTGTTGACGAATTTCTTCATCACTTGGTCCATTGCTACACACTGGGTTTTTTCCCCATCTAAGCCAGCTCACTTCAGTGGCGCTTGTTTTTGGAATCTCCTGTTCCCAGATTCTGGATAAAATGTGAACACCACAATTGCAACACGTTTAGTCAATGCATTCCCTCTTACACAGACTGTTTGTGCAGATTGTTCTCGCCACCAGGTCATCAGCGTGACTGATTTTTCTTTCAGCTTGTAGGTATTGGTCGAGTTTTTCCATTTTCAACATCGGGTTGACACATTGTCGGCATAAGCACTGACGGAAGGCACGTGATCCTGATAACAAAATATGGCGAAGTCTCCGTGGTGAAAATGTAGCCAGAGAGATGTTGTAACCAGAATTCTTGGTTCTGAAATCTTTGTACAAATCCTTAACGTGTCTTCTGCAGACTTTCTTTTGGATCAGAGAGGTTAAAATTAGCAGTTTTTTTCCCTGGCAGGTTGACAGCTGATTTCTCATGAAAATCCTCAACTTGTTTTGTGCTTACCTGGATTGCGCTTGTAAAATGCCTTTCCATCTTATTTACACTATGTACATTGCATGTCATGGATGGTTTTCACTGTGCAGACTTCAGAGACTGTAGTAGTCAGTTTTTTCCAGATCCGGAACTTCAAGTAGGGAATCTCCATTCCAGCTGTAAAGAGGCCAAATTTTGGAGTCATTTTTGACCAAAAACTTAACTTTCTCAGCCATATTAAAAACCTCAAAACTGCTTGCAAAGGCACTGAATATTCTGCGGGTCGTAGCACACACCGACTGGGCGTGATAAGAAAACTTTGTTGCACCTCTACAGAGCCCTGGTCGTTCCAACGGACTACGGTTGTGCTGTGGTACGGCTCCGCAAGATCATCTTACCTCAAACTCTTGGACCCTATCCACCATCAAGGGCTTCGTCTCTGTCTTGGGAGCGTTCCGCACCACCCCTGTGTACCAGCCTGTACGCAGAGGCAGGTGAACCTTCACTGTCCAACCGCAGCTGAAATGTCTTTGAATATTACATCCGACTGTTCTCAGAACCGCAGAATCCTGCCATGACTGTGTTTTTGACCCTCCATTCCAAAGTAAGTTTGAAACAAACCCGAAATGTATTCGCGTTTGGGCTTCGTATGGCAGCTCACGTGCGGAATGCAGGTTAGACCTGGGAGTAGTTTCCGATTTTTCCAAGTTGCGATCAACCTCCATGGACTTTTTCACACCAGAGATTCGGTTTGATCTCACAGCTTCCGTAAGGAGTCTACCAGCTCTTGGCGTACAGGCTTTGTATCCGAGCTCTGTTCCCAAATTCCATCCTATCAAAAAGTTTTCACTGACGGTTTCCAAGTCTGAGGATGGAGTGGCCTGTGCAGCCTACTGCCCTGGGCTCCTTCTCAGATTATTGTTGGAACATATACATTCAGATGCTTCTGTCTATTTGCTGAACTTCTGCTCTAGTACTGGTTTGAAGATAATCTCCCATTCTTCGAGGAGGGACTTTTCTGGTTCTGTCGGATTTAGCTGTCAGCTTTGGAGGCCATTAGCGGCCGCACTTCAGCATCCAGAACTTTTACTTTTTTTGGAACTTTTTAGCAGGTTGAAGGCGACGTTACAACATTACTCTTGCTTGGTTCCTGGCCATGTTGTTGCATCGCGGGAACGAAATGGTTGATCGTTTAGCAAGAACGCCCAAGAGGAAACTGTCCAACATTTATAATCCCCTGTTCAGATGTGAAACCCAAAATTAACGATTATGTGAGAGACCTGGCAGGAGGATTGGAACACACAGAGTAACAAACTCTTTCAGATCTGTCCAAACCTTAAGGACTTCCTCCATCTCGTCGGGTGGTCGTAAAGAGGAAACGGTTCTGTGCCGGCTGCACACGGCCATTCGTATTTTACCCATCTTACCTTTTAAAGAGTGAAGAAGCTCCGTGGTGCATTCCATGTCTGCACCACTCACATGAAACATGTTCTTTTAGAGTGTTGGACTTGCACGATGTGAGACACAAACATTTTACAGCGAGTCCATGAAGATCCTGTTCAGGGATGTCCCGCCTGACGTGATCCTTGGGTTTTTGAGAGAAATTTAACATTTTTCATCTGATTTGAGATTTTACGAAGAAGGATTTTTAACAAGTTTCTGGTTCGTTTGTAGACGATGTCTTTAACGAGGTGTGTGAAAGGGTTTTTTTTTTTTTTTTTTTTTTTTTTTTTGACTTGTGGTGAGTTGAATTTTAACGTGGTGACAGCCCTGATGTGGCCCTCTGCGGTCGGCTGGCTATAAGCAACATTATCTTATCTTATCTTATCTTACCTGTAGTAGGCACTCTTCTGGGGCCGTACTTACATGTTGTCGGTAACGAGAAGTTACCTACTACCTCGTTGTAAGCTCAAAGGTCCGTTACTTGCAGATCCATATGTCTAACCTTCAAAATTTGAATTCCGTTTCTGCTTTACAGAAGGCGACGGATGTATTCCTGGTAGAAGGTAGTATCCTTCATCTGGGAGGGAAAAAAAAGAAACATATAACTTTATATTTATGCTATGTTGCTTAGCAAAAAAAAAAAAAAAAAGCATTGTTTTTACTGCTGCAATTACTTGTCTTGTTTTCCAAAAGCAGCCGAGTCATGTATGCTTGTCAGAGGTGTCGGTTTATAACGTCAAAAACAACTGCTGATCCAACTGCTGTCTAGAAAGGCTGGGTATGGAAGCTCTATTAGTGAAGATTCCTTGCCCAAGATACATCCCCATTCTCTCGGCCAAGACAGCTTTAGGGCAGTGGGCATTGTTCAAAAAGGTTAACCAACTCTCAGGCTGCCACACTAGAGCCAGTGCAAGAGTGCCAAGTTAAAGTCGTTGTCTTTCACAAAAGTCTAAGCTGTAAAATGGATTTTTATGTAAATTGAGAAACCACAGATCATACAGCTCTAGCTTTGAATTGGTCCCAACGCTGAAGGCAGAATCAACATGTGATCAAAATGCCATTTGTTAGACCTGAGCCAAAGCGGAGAAAATAAATCGTATAAATTCCCCTTAAAGTAACATTTTGGACTGTCACTCAGCACACACACAACACACCACACACACACACACACACCACACACACAACACACATGCGTACATGTATATGCAGTAACTCAGAACGCAGTTTCTTTTCTTGGCTGAAAGAGTATAAACATGGGTTGGTGTTCATTAATTCTCTTCCATCAGTCACTAAAAGAGCAAGCAACAGTAATCATAAATTAGTATGCTCTATTTCTCAGACTGCTAAACTACACTCTCTTTAACTCTCACTTTTTGCTAAACTACACTCTCTTTAACTCTCACTTTCTCACTCATGTACATTCTCCATCTGTCTTTATGAGGAAAATTCTTTGACTTGGAGAAGGCCTACGATACCACCTGGAAGTCGGGGATACTTCATGATCTCACGATCTGGGTTTTCGAGGTCATCTTCCGCTTTTCATTCAAAATTTTTTGCAGAACGACAGTTTTCAGGTCCGGGTTGGCACCACTCTCTCTGATGTCCACGAGCAGGAGTTGGGTGTTCCACAGGGGAGCATACTGTCTCCTGCCCTCTTTAGTATTAAGATCAACAACATTGTTCAATCAGTTCAGCAGGGTTCAGACTGCTCATTGTTTGTGATGATTTCGCTGTCTACGCAACTGGAAGCCTGTACCCGAGTGTCCAGCGCAGGCTCCAGAAAACGGGCTCAGCGTCAGGTGTACCAACGACCTTCTGGTCCCAACGCTCGAGCCCATCAAAAACTCCGTGCTAAATCAAGAACACTTTAAAATCAGTAAACATCGGTCCTGAGAAGCTTCTGCTCCAGGCTGACATCAAAAACTTCTAAGACAAAAGTGTGGAACATCATTAAGAAAATCAAAGGGAAGAACACTGTCCCACTGTGAACCATCTCAAGTTTTCGGATTCTTTAATAACAGAGAAGAAAGCAGTTGCTAATCTGCTTGCTTCAACCATTGTTCAGACTGCTCATTGTTTGTGGATGATTTCGCTGTCTACGCAACTGGAAGCCTGTACCCTATCAAAAAGTTTTCACTGACGGTTCCAAGTCTGAGGATGAGTGGCCTGTGCGCCTACTGCCCTGGGCTCCTTCTCAGATATGTTGGAACATATCATTCAGATGCTTCTGTCTATTGCTGAACTACGCTCTGGTACTGGTTTGAAGATAATCTACATTCCTTCGAAGAAGAACTTTCTGGTTCTGTCGGATTCGCTGTCAGCTTTGGAGGCCATAGCTGCCGCAACTTCAGCATCCAGAACTTTTACTTTTTTTTGAACTTTTTTAGCAAGTTGAAGGCGACGGTTACAACATACTCTTGCTTGGGTTTCCTGGTCATGTTGGCATCGCGGGAACGAAATGGTTGATCGTTTAGCCAAGAACGCCACAAGAGAGAAACTGTCCAACATTATATCCCTGCTCAGATTGAAACCGAAAATTAACGATTATGTGAGAGACCTCTGGCAGAGAGGATTGGAACACACAGACGAATACAAACTCTTTCAGATCCGTCCAACCCTAAGGACTTCTCCCATCTCGTCGGGAGGTCGTAAAGAGGATACGGTTCTGTGCCGCTGCACACCGGCCATTCGTATTTTAACCCATTCCTATCTTTTAAAGAGTGAAGAGCTCCGTGGTGTATTCCATGTCATGCACCACTCACAATGAAACATGTTCTTTTAGAGTGTTGGGACTTGACGATGTGAGACACAAACATTTACAGCGGAGTCCATGAAGTCTGTTCAGGGATGTCCGCCTGATGTGATCCTTGGGTTTTTGAAAGAGATTAACATTTTTCGTCTGGATTTAAGATTTTAACGGAAGAAAGATTTTTAATGCAATTTCTGGTGCGTTTCTAGACGATGTCATTTAATGCGATGTGTGATAGTTGTTTTTTTTTTTTTTTTTCAAATGACTGGTGAGTTGATTTTAACGTGGTGACAGCCCTGATGTGGCCCTCTGCGGTCGGCTGGGCTATAAGCAACATTATCTTATCGAAGAAGTAAAAAAAAATAATGACCATGAATATGAAAAAACAGCGCTTTGTTTTTGGATTAACTTGCCTAGGATTACTCGGTCTTTATTTTACTAAATATTAACCCAACTATTAAGAGAACTAATGTCCATAAGTGCTCGGCCATAAAGCCAACTACTTTGCCTGCAGTAGACAAAAGCCAGCTAACAATACTTCCTAATATACCTGGTAAAGCGTCTACAGCTTACCAGCTAATTTTTTTAATAAACTCGCAAGATGATCAAGCTGTTTTTTTACCATGATTTATTTTACCCATGATTTTCTAGGGCTGATGGAGGCGATGGTGGTGGAGGCACTGGACTTTGACCACCGCCGCCTGTAATAGCCATCACCAGTGTACTTATTGCAAATCCTAAGGCTGTTATAACGCTTGCTAATGTGACTTCCCTGCTCTCTAAACAGTGTTCGTATTCGTTCTGCTAGCGTCGTGTCTTCATATAAAATTCTTTGGATAGTTTCTCTTATTCTGTTCACTTGGTTCGTAATTGTTCTCGGTTAGTACCCTCCGGGGGGTTGCGACCTTGTCGTGGTCGGAGGGTTTGCGTGGTCCAGTGATCCCTTAGGCTTTGCTGGCGGGGGCATCAATACTTGGAGATAGGCTGTTTTTTTCACACTGCTTCTAGGCCTGAGAGGTGCAGATGCTGTTTGGCCTAAGCGTAACGTGGTAAGGAGTTGATGCCCCTGGTAGGGCTTCCCATGTCAGATAGCTAAGGTGAGGATCCTGACTAACAGTAACCCGCCTTTCTCCTTTTCTTGTTTTCTGCCTCCTTATTGGCCCTTTTCTATCTTCGTCTCCCTTCAAGTCTTCTTTTCCACACTCCTTTTCTCTCTGTGGTCTCCTTAAGATCCGCCGCGTTTGCCGTGCGGTGCGACCTGTGTCGGAGGGGAATGAGATCCTGGTGATTGAGAGGGCCAGCGCTCTCAACACATCACTTTGCTCGGACCTCTCCTAGACAGGGAGTACACTTTGGCCCGGGTGTACTAATCGGCTCCCCTTCTTGGGTTGGGTCAAGACGGGCAGTTCCCCAGCTGGCCAAGTAAACCCCTGCAGTGCTCAGCTCTCTGTTCCCGGGAGTTGAGCATGATCAGGGGGGATAGGGTTGGTTGCTTCCTGCTTGTCGTATGTCTCTCCCGAAGCCTGGAAGGGGTCAAGACATTGGTTTCTTGGCCCTGGCCCCTTAGTTGGACTCCAAGGTGGGTGGGTAAGGGAGGGATGAAACACAAATTCACTCAATATGGCTTTTTCAAAAATCATCCCCCCAAAAAAGAGGAAGGCAGCATCCCCTATTTCAGGGGATTTCGATTCTGACAGCGATTCGGATATGGAGGTACGACAGAAGACAGGTTTTTGGGCTTCCTGGCTCGTTATGGAAGGAACGGAGCAAGAAAGACCCATTTCAGCTTTGAGCCCTTTTGCTATCCAAAAGGGCTTTCAAGGTATAGCGGGTGACCCTCGGTCCATCAAGAGGTTGAGGAATGGTTCCTTCTTATTCAATGTAAGTCACAAAAGCAATCTGAAACAGCTGCTGAAGGCAACGAAACTTGTGGACAGGGAGATCAGGGTAACTCCCACAAACAATTAAATTCATCAAAAGGAGTGATTCGCTGCAGGGAATTATCAGGTGTTTCAGAGGCAGAAATCAAAACGGAGCTGGCATCCCAGGGTGTGACGGAGGTGCGCAGGGTGACTATCAAGAAGGGTGCAGAAAGAGTGGCCACCAACACCCTCTTTCTGACATTCTGCAACCCTGTGCTGCCTCCGTCATCAAAGTCGGCTACCTGATTGTCCGGTTCATTTGTACTTTCCGTCCCCGTTGAGGTGCTTCCGATGCCAGAAGTTTGGCCATGTCAGAGACCGTTGTTCTGGGCAGGAGGTGTGTGGTATTTGCTGCAAGGCAACCCATGATGGGCCGTGTAAAGATCCGGCACATTGTGCAAACTGCGGTGGCGACCATCCTCCTCTTCACGGAATTGTCCTCTGTGGATTCAGGAATCTGCAATACAAAGGGTTAAGACAGAAAAGATCTCCTTTTTTGAAGCCCGCAAGCAGGTTGTGGGCAGTCAGTCGCCGACAGCTTCTTCGTATGCTTCGGCCGTAAAGAAAGTTCCTACAGTTTCAACTCGGTCAGTCTGCTGTCAGACTGATAACTTTACGTTTTCGAAAACATTGCAAGTAAGATCTGTCAGTTCTGGTGGTAGCAAGTCCACCACCTTCCCAACCAAAGTGACTGCCCCTGGTGGAGGCAAAAAATCCGCCACCCCTCAGACTGCCCAGCAGTCTACAACATCTGCTGCTGGGCAGATTAAAAAACCAGCAATTCCCCCTCGAACTCCTCTGTCCAGTGCCCGTGCGGGCAAGGGAGTTCAACCCAGTGTGGAGATGGTGGAGATAAGGAAGAAATCTCCACCGTCTCCCAAGTCCAGACCTCCACCATCTCCAAAATCCAGGCCTTGTCACCTGCGGGCAAGTCTGCCAGCGGGTCAAAGACCAACACAGTCCAGTGCAAACTAAAAAATAAGTTCACTCCATTGGCCGCAGATGCTGATGAGGAGATGACCTGATCTCTCTCCTTTTCCGCCCTCTGCACCATGGATAATACAATATTCCATTGGAAATCCGTGGTCTAAATTCCAACTTCGAGGAGCTGCAGCTTCTGTGTCTGTCTATGAAACCTTCTGTCGTGGCTCTTCAAGAAACCCAAATTCAAAGCCAAAAGACCTTTACTCTTTCTGGCTTTAATATTCTTTCAAAACCTGCACAACCATCCACGTTGGGACTGTCGGGCGGTGTTTGCCCTTCTCCTTCACAAAACTTTGTTGTATAGTCCTGTCGCTCTGTCTACCTCCCTTCAGGCTGTAGCTGCGAGAGTCACTCTCCACAAGACTGTGACCATCTGTTTCTCTTTATCTACCTCCTTCTGTCCCGGTTTGTCGTCAGGACCTTGTCGGTCTGATAGGAGAACTTCCTCGACCTTTTTTGCTGTTGGTGGACTTTAACGGTCACAATCCTCTTGGGTAGTGCCGGTACGTCATCCAGAGGTCTGCTGATGAGGATATCCTGTCGGATTTGGATTTGTGTTGTCTGAACGACGGATCTGCAACTTACCTCCACTCTTCCACAGTTCACTTTCGTGCTTAGATTTGTCGGTTTTGTGACCCTCGCTGGTCCTGGACTATGAGTGGTCTGTCCATGACGATCTGCACGGAAGTGACCATTCCCTGTTCTTTTACAGCCCATATTAACTGAACCCGCCTCTGTCTCTCAACATCTCAATTATAAGAAAGCAAACTGGATCTATTTGCAGCCACTATTTCTAAGGAGTTCCAGGACACTGATTTTTTTCAGAGTCCAGACCCAGCAGAATCTCTGACTAACACTATGATCAAATGTGCTAAAACCTGTATTCGAGTGTCTTCCGATAAACTTCAAATACCCAAAACACCCTGTTTGATTCAGAATGCCAACAAATTTCCAAAGTTAGAAAACGGGCTCAGCGTCAGGTATACCAACGACCTTCGGGTCCCAACGCTCGAGCCCATCAGAACCTCCGTGCTAAATCAAGACACACTTTTAAAATCAGTAAAACGTCGGTCCTGGAGAAGCTTCTGCTCCAGGCTGACATCAAAAACTTCTAAGAAAAAAGTGTGGAACATCATTAAGAAAAATAAAAGGGAAGAACACCTGTCCCACTGTAAACCATCTCAAGTTTTCGGATTCTTTAATAACAGAAAAAGAAAGCAGTTGCTAATCTGCTTGCTTCAACCATTGAAAAGAACTCTCCTCTTCTAATAAATCAGTCACTTTTGTCAAACACAAAGCCCTCAAAGAAAAATCTCCCTGCAACTTTTCATCCGACAACATGGAAGACTACAATCTTCCTTTTACATTAAAGGAGCTGAAATCTGCCTTACTCTCTTGCAGCGATTCCTCTCCAGTTTAGATGACATTCATTATCAACTATTGAAACATCTTCCGCAAGAGGTCTGAACATCCTGTTACAGGTATACAACCACTGTGGACTACAGGTTTGCTTCCACCCTCTTGGCGGACAGCCCTCATTATTCCCATCCCCAAACCTGGAAAAGATCTTTCTAATCCATCAACTACCGTCCCATAGCTTTGACCACTGTGTCTGTAAATTGATGGAAAAAATGGTCAATGCTAGGCTCATGTGGAAACTCGAAACCGATGGCCTTTTGGCGAAAGAACAGTGTGGTTTCCGCAAACATCGTAGTACAGTTGACCATTTGATTGTCTGGAATCTACACTTAGGAACGCTTTTTTAAACAGACAGCACGCAGTGGCAATTTTCTTCGACTTGGAGAAAGGCCTACGATACCACCTGGAAGTCGGGATACTTCATGATCTCCACGATCTGGGTTTTCGAGGTCATCTTCCGCTTTTTATTCAAAATATTTTTGGCAAACGACAGTTTCAGGTCCGGGTTGGCACCACTCTCTCTGATGTCCACGAGCAGGAGTTGGGTGTTCCACAGGGGAGCATACTATCTCCTGCCCCTCTTTAGTATTAAGATCAACAACATTGTGAAATCAGTTCAGCAGGGTTCAGACTGCTCATTGTTTGTGGATGATTTGCTGTCTACGCAACTGGAAGCCTGTACCCGAGTGTCCAGCGCAGCTCCAGCTTTGCGTAGATAAAATCCATCGGTGGGCGGATGAAAACGGTTTCACCTTTTCTGCTACAAAAACCCAGTGTATTCACTTCCATAATTTCCGTCAGTTTTTTTCCAGATCCTGAACTTCACGTCGGGAAATCTCCCATTCCAGCTGTTACAGAGGCCAATTTCTGGGAGTCATTTTTGACCAAAAACTTAACTTTCTCAGCCATATAAAAACCTCAAAACTGCTTGCCAAAAGGCACTGAATATTCTGCGGGTCGTAGCACACACCGACTGGGGCGCTGATAAGAAAACTTTGTTGCACCTCTACAGAGCCCTGGTCCGTTCTAAACTGGACTATGGTTGTGCTGTCTACGGCTCCGCAAGACCCTCTTACCTCAAACTTTTGGACCCTATCCACCATCAAGGGCTTCGTCTCTGTTCTGGAGCGTTCCGCACCACCCCTGTGTACAGCCTGTACGCAGAGCGGGCGAACCTTCGTTGTCCAACCGCAGGCTGAAACTGTCTTTGAATTATTACATCCGACTGTTCTCAGAACCGCAGAATCCTGCCTATGACTGTGTTTTTGACCCTCCGTTCCAAAGTAAGTTTGAAATAACCCGAAATGTATTCCGCCGTTTGGGCTTCGTATGCAGCCTCACGTGCGGAATGCAGGTATAGAACTGGGAGTAGTTTCCGATTTTTCCAAGTTTCCGGATCAACCTCCGTGGACCTTTTTCACACCAGAGATTCGTTTCGATCTTGCAGCTTTTCGCAAAGAGTCTACCAGCTCTCTGGCGTACAAGGCTTTGTATGCTGAGCTCTGTTCCAAATTCCCATCCTATCAAAAAGTTTTCACTGACGGTTCCAAGTCTGAGGATGGAGTGGCCTGTGCAGCCTACTGCCCTGGGCTCCTTCTCAGATATTGTTGGAACATATTCATTCAGATGCTTCTGTCTATTCTGCTGAACTTACTGCTCTAGTACTGGCTTTGAAGATAATCTCCCATTCTTCGAGGTGGGACTTCTGGTTCGTCGGATTCGCTGTCAGCTTTGGAGGCCATAGCTGGCCGCAACCTTCAGCATCCAGAACTTTTACTTTTTTTTGAACTTTTTAGCAAGTTGAAGGCGGACGGTTACAACATCACTCTTGCTTGGGTTCCTGCCATGTTGGCATCGGCGGGAACGAAATGGTTGATCGTTTAGCCAAGAACGCCACAAGAGAGAAACTGTCCAACACTATATCCCCTGCTCAGATGTGAAACCCAAATTAACGATTATGTGAGAGACCTCTGGCAGGAGGATTGGAACACACAGACGAGTAACAAACTCTTTCAGATCCGTCCAAACCTTAAGGACTTCCTCCATCCACATCGGAGGTCGTAAAGAGGAAACGGTTCTGTGCCGGCTGCACACCGCCATTCGTATTTAACCCATGCTTACCTTTTAAGGAGTGAAGAAACTCCGTGGTGCATTCCATGTCATGCGCCACTCACAATGAAACATGTACTTTTAGAGTGTTGGGACTTGCACGATGTGAGACACAAACATTTTACGGCGGAGTCCATGAAGATCCTGTTCAGGGATGTCCCGCCTGACGTGATCCTTGATTTTTGAGAGAGATTAACATTTTTTATCTGATTTAAGATTTTACGGCTGAAAGATTTTTAACAAAGTTTCTGGTGCGTTTGTAGACGATGTCATTTAACAAGATGTGTGAATGTTGGTTTTTTGTTTTTTTTTTTAAGACTGGTGAGTTGATTTTAACGTGGTGACAGCCCTGATATTGGCCCTTTGCGGTCGGCTGGGCTATAAGCACATTATCTTATCTTATCTTATCTTATCTTGTATTTGGTTATCTGTTGGGAGTTCCTGTAGTGTGTTTTGAAGTTTAGCAACTGCCTCCTTATTTAATTCTGGTTTAGTAAAGCCAAGACGATTTCGAACTTCCACCTGAAGGTGTTTTTTGATTGTACCCATGCCTACAAACTTTGATGAGTCTCGTTTATGTGTAAGCTGAACAAGTTGTCCTTGCTTGTTTTTCACATACAAATGGTCATCTTTTACTTCAAAATCATCAGGTATATAGTTTCGGAGGTTCTAGTCCTAAACTTTGGTATAATGATCTGACCTTACTTTCTGTTAATTCACGCC
>JAFLJL010019052.1:82974-97974 GCA_018398815.1 Conus ventricosus
GAAGACTTGGTGTGGCTATTGTAAAAAGAAAACTAAGATCTTATCAAAAGCAATTCTGAGCTAATGGCTAAAGTACAGTAATAAGAAAAGAAAACTGATGACCTAGAAGGTAGGTCCAAAAGAAATAATTTGATTTTCTATGGACTTCCAAGAAATAGGGATGAAACCAATGAACAATGCGAAGAAAAGGTCAAAGATCTGACCACTGATAAACTGGACATTGCTAGTGATATTGAATTTGACAGAGTACACAGGTTAAACGGAAAGCAAGATTCTCCTATCATTGCAGGATGCTGTTTCTATAAGGACAAGATACAAATTCTGAAAGCAAAACAAAAACTGCAGAGATCGACTATTTTTGTTGGGGAGGGTTTTTCGTTCCGGGTGAGGGAAGTGCGAAAAAAACTCTCAGCCCATTTAAAAGACGCTAGGAACAGCGGGAAGAGAGCTAGGATGGTCTTTGACCATCTTGTCATCGGGAATAAAAAGTACTTCCTTGATGACAATGACCAACTGAAGGAGAGCAGATGGGGGGGGGGGGGGGGGAGGCCGGCCAGGTGGTAGGTTTGATTTGTCTTACCGTGTGAATAGTCATGGGAATAAAGTTGACCTTACACCGGCAATCCCCGCGCCTCGCACTGCTGACAGTGTCACCAGTGAGCCGTTGTCCGCTGACAGTGACAATGTGTCGGAGCAAACAACAGACAGCACGTGCGAGAACGTGCAAAACGAGTCGTTTGTAAATGTGAATAAACCCTTTTCCTTTCTTTCGTACAATGTGAATGGATTGTTTTCAAAACTACTTGATCCTGATTTCATTTCTTTCTTATGGGAATTTGATTTTGTTTGTTTATCTGAAACTTTCATGGAGCAATGTAAACCACATTATATTCCAGGTTATAAACTTTTTCTCAAGCCAAGCAAACAAGGGAGACGATCCGGCGGAATAATCTGTCTCATAAAAATTGAGTTGACGTCCTTTGTGAAGGTGTTAAATGTTGATTATGTCAATATTTTTGTGTTTCTGATTGACATACAATTGTTCGGAATTGATAAAGATGTCGTTTATGTATGTTCGTATGTTCCACCAGAAACATCACCGTTTCATGCCCATTTTAACATCGATAATGGGATAAGTATAATTGAAGACTGCTTAGTTGATTGCTTATTAAGTAGAAATGTTTATATTGTTTTGAATGGTGATTTGAATAGCAGGACATTACATATTACTTCTTATGCGTCTGATGCGCTACAATGTCAGAGCAGAATACACACCAGGCAAAAAGATGGTTGTGGCTGATACATTATCCAGAAATCCTGTTTCAACAGAGAACAACTTTGACCTGCAAGAAGGCATCCAGAGCTACGTTGATGAAACTGCTTCATCTTGGCCTGCATCTGACGCCAAGATCAGTCAAATCAAGGAGACAACACAGCAAGATCCTAGCCTGAAAGCAGCAATGATCTATACTCAGAATGGCTGGCTTAAGTACAAGAAACTTGTATCACTTGAAGCGAGAGAAACTTTTTCACCATCCGGCAAGAACTCGGTGTTCATGGTGGACTCCTACTGAGAGGAGACAGGATAGCCATTCCTTCATCCATGAGAACAGAAATACTGAACACGGTCCATGAAGGACACTTGGGCCTATCTAAATGCCGCGAGCGAGCGAACCAGGCAGTGTGGTGGCCAGGCATGAGCATGGACATTGAAGATGCCGTCTCAAAATGTCGACATTGCCTTGAAAACCGCCCTTCTCAGCCCCATGAATCACTTTTGCCATCAACTCTGCCAACTCGTCCCTTTGAGAGGATTGGAGAGGACCTCTGTGAGTTAAAAGGAGACTACTACCTGGTCTGTGTGGACTATTATTCCAGGTACACTGACATTGCTCATCTGCAGAACATCACAGCATATTCAGTGATCAACAAACTGAGAAACATTTTTGCTCACCATGGGATTCCCGAAATTGTCATCTCTGATAATGGGAAACAGTTCTCATCATCAGAATTCAAGAAATTTGCAACTGACTGGAACTTTTCCCATGTGACCAGCAGCCCACATTTCCCGCAAGCTAATAGGACAGCTGAACGTGCCGTGAAGACAGCCAAAGAGATTCTTCGACAAGAAGATGTGTTTCCGGCATTGCTGACCTATCGCTCTACACCCATTCCAGAGCTAGGAGCAAGCCCAGCAGAACTAGCCTTTCAACGACGCCTGAGGACGAATCTTCCATCTGTGAATGGAACTCTGCTTCCTGGAAAAGTTGACCATGAGCTAGTGCGGAAATACAATGCAGCAATGAAGCAGAAACAGAAAAGAAACTATGACAGTCGTCATGGTGTTCGTTCTTTACCTGAGCTTCATCCTGGAGACCCTGTGCTAATCAAAACAGATGGGGAGAAAGGATGGAAACAACCTGGCGTGGTGAAGGAGAAATGCGCCCCAAGATCCTATATCATCCAGACAGCTACTGGTGAGCTGAGGCGTAACCGGAAGCACCTGTGCCTTCAGACACCTGCTCCAACTCAACACTGACTCCTCGACCAGGTTCTACTGATGATGCCGAGTCTACATCTACTGCTGAAGAGGGCAACCCTGTCCCCACTTCTCCAGCATGCGAGACTACTCTGGCTGTTACACCACACACCTGTAACCCTGATCACACATTCCGTACACATAGGGGCAGGCGTGTGCGAAAACCTGCACGTTTCAGACAAGACTAGAAAACTCCCATGTGACCTGGTGCTGGTGGTTTTGTTACTTTGTGTTCATGTTTCACCAGTCAGGACCGAAACAGTTTTGTGTTGATGGACAGACACGTTAGAGATTTATTTGAAAAACAAAAAATGTAGAAGTGTGTTTTATTCAACGTTTAAAGAAATCATTTGTGCCGATAAACATTTTCAAAAGAAAAGTTCTTTTCCAGAGAAAGGAGGATGTGACAATACCTTGTCGGAATCGACTCGACATAGCAGACGATGTTTATACAGATGGCGCTACGTGTGTAACTTTTCCCGGACATGCGCAGAGCGCCATAACAACTAACGTTATTCCTCTCAACTGTGCACAGTCCAGTTACGACGCAAAACCCATTCATTATGCTATGTATTGTGCCATAAGCATGCGCTCACACACACACACACACACACACACACACACACACACACACACACACACACACACACACACACACACACACACACACACACAGAAGAAGAAGAAGAAGAAGAAGAAGAAGAAGAAGGAGAAGAAGAAGAAAAACTGCAGAGGGTGTACATTATCGTCCATGTGTGTGTGTATGTGTGTGTGTCACTTCCGGGTCATTCTGATGGTCGGCTGAGCTACGTATTTTTTCTTGTTTTGTATTAGTTTTTCCTTTACTTTATACTTGAAACTTTAGCCATCAAGTAGTAAGTGTTCCGGACTTCAGTTTGTGCCGCTTTTTTTTTTTTTAATTTTTGATCAAGTGAGTGGTCTAATATACATCATTTTAGTTTTCAACTGACCGTGCCAGAATGTCGGTTGAGGCCTCTACTTCTTCAGAATGTCGGTTGAGGCCTCTACTTCTTCAGAATGTCGGTTGAGGCCTCTACTTCTTCAGAATGTCGGTTGAGGCCTCTACTTCTTCAGAATGTCGGTTGAGGCCTCTACTTTTTCAGAATGTCGGTTGAGGCCTCCACTTCTTCAGAATGTCGGTTTAGGCCTCTACTTCTTCAGAATGTCGGTTGAGTCCTCTACTTCTTCAGAATGTCGGTTGAGGCCTCTACTTCTTCAGAATGTCGGTTGAGGCCTCTACTTCTTCAGAATGTCGGTTGAAGCCTCCACTTCTTCAGAATGTCGGTTGAGGCCTCTACTTCTTCAGAATGTCGGTTGAGGCCTCTACTTCTTCAGAATGTCGGTTGAGGCCTCTACTTCTTCAGAATGTCGGTTGAGGCCTCTACTTCTTCAGAATGTCGGTTGAGGCCTCTACTTCTTCAGAATGTCGGTTGAAGCCTCTACGTCTTCAGAATGTCGGTTGAGGCCTCTACGTCTTCAGAATGTCGGTTGAGGCCTCTACTTCTTCAAAATGTCGGTTGAGGCCTCTACTTCTTCAGAATGTCGGTTGAGGCCTCTACTTCTTCAGAATGTCGGTTGAGGCCTCAACTTCTTCAGAATGTCGGTTGAGGCCTCTACTTCTTCAGAATGTCGGTCGAGGCCTCTACTTCTTCAGAATGTCGGTTGAGGCCTCTCCTTCTTCAGAATGTCGGTTGAGGCCTCCACTTCTTCAGAATGTCGGTTGAGGCCTCCACTTCTTCAGAATGTCGGTTGAGGCCTCCACTTCTTCAGAATGTCGGTTGAGGCCTCTACTTCTTCAGAATGTCGGTTGAGGCCTCTACTTCTTCAGAATGTCGGTTGAGGCCTCAACTTCTTCAGAATGTCGGTTGAGGCCTCTATTTCTTCAGAATGTCAGTTGTGGCCTCTACTTCTTCAGAATGTCGGTTGAGGCCTCAACTTCTTAGAATGACGGTTGAGGCCTCTACTTCTTCAGAAATGTCGTTGAGGCCTCTACTTCTTCAGAATGTCGGTTGAGGCCTCTACTTCTTCAGAATGTCGGTTGAGCCTCCACTTCTTCAGAATGTCGGTTGAGGCCTCCACCTCTTCAGTGCAGTGGCGGGATTCTAGTTTGCACAGTGTTGTACAGAAGCTGGTGAGGGAGTCGACAGCAGGAGTGTGCGAAGAGGTGCAGGAAAGCATTTTGCACAGACTGAATGCGACGAACCGTGCCAGCAGAAGAACAGCGGCAAGAAAACCCCTAAAGGAAAAAATCAGAACCAGAATGACGTCAATGTTGACAGTGACGTTATTGCAATGCGCGTCGCCGAAATTCTAGTTCAGTGATTGCCAAACAAAATGGAAAGTTTGTGAAGGGGTTGGAGAGGGTGATCACTGGAGTGATGGACACTGTCCTCAAGAAAAAAACATGGAAATTCTGCGACAAGTACAAAAATCAAACCTTCAGCTGCACTACTCTCTTGATCGCCAGGAACAATATACCAGGCGAGAAACAGTGTGGATCATCAATCTGCCTGAAGAAGAAGAGGAGAACCTCGATCAGAAGGTAGCGAGTGAAGTAAAGGCCTCAGACATTTCTGTTGTTCATAGGAACGGCAAGAAGATCAGTGGCAAGTGCAGGCCTGTGCTTGTAAAGTTTCTTTCTCGACGTGTGAAAGGTGAGGTCATGAGAAAGAATGAGCTGCATAAGATAGAAAAATACAAGCGAGTCTATCTGAACGACACTTGACTGTCCTTCGCAGCAGGCTTCTTACAATTGGTGAAGATGTCCGACAAAGTGGACAAGGTATATACCACTCCTGATGGCAGACTTCGGTGTGAGCTGAAGAAGATTCCTGGTCAGGAGAGGGCGCAAATTGTGATGGTGGACAGCCCTGACGACCTCTTCAAGTTGGGCGTCGATGTGGACTTCCAGTTCCTTGGGCTGCAGCACCTCCTTGTCTGTGAGCCATAGGGGTCTGCTGGAGGACGTGGTGATGTACATCCATATTCAAGCCTTGACAGTGTTCCTAGTTTGAATTGTGCTTCAAGTTTTTCTGATTCTAAATGTAGATTGTCTTTCCTGTCCCCAATGTTTGTGGACTAAGAAGTCGTTTGCAGTTTAAAGAATTACGAACTATATTTCCCAGTTTGACATATTAACATTCACCGAAAGTAGAACTGATGCACAAGACTCTGACTATTTAGTGGACTGCTTTAGTAATCTTGGTTACTCTATTGCTTTGTTTAGTCGAAAATATCTTTCGTATCAGAGATCCGGTGGCATAGCGATTGCCTGTAAAAAAAAATATATGAAGGTTTTATTCAGTTATTGGAACCTGAAGCCAAAGGTGATAGTGACTGTGTTTTGTGGTTAAAAATCAACAAACTGTTGACAGGTTGTGATAAATCTGCTCGTCGGTTCAGTTTATATTCCCCCAGAGGGAACTGCTTATGGTTCAGTTAACTGTTTTGATGATTTGGAATCTAGTCTTACATGTCATGATTCTAACTGCCATGTACTTCTTATGGGAGATTTTAATGCTTATACTACATGTTTGCCTGACTTCCTGAAGTTTGATACAAATATCAATGACATTATTGCTGATAGTTTTCACCTGTGTATTAAAGATTTTGAAATCCCTATTGCGAGGTGTTCCCAGGACGTACGTGGACCTAATAACTATGGCTATCAACTTATTGATTTTTGCAAATCACAAAATTTGTTTATATTTAATGGGAGAGTTGGCAGAGACTTTAGTGTTGATCCCTTTGACGCCATGCTTTCAGATGTTCACAGTCCAATTCTTTTATCTCTCAGCATTTCGCGGAGAACGTCAAACAATGCTTTCAATCAAAGTTCAATTTTCAGTGAAAATAATAGAAGTGTTAGATGTCCTGAAACAGGAAGACCTTTGTTTTATGCAAACATTAAGAAGTGGGATCCATGTGGAGGTGAGATGTTTAAAGAAAACTTACTTACTAAAAACATAGAGGAATTAAACAATATACTTGGTAATGAAAACGCTTCTGTTGCTTATGCCTATACATTGTTATCGCAAATTCTGTTAGAAACAGCTAAAGACACACTGGGAGAAGTCAAACATATATCAAAAGGTACAAAGCAAAAGCCAAACAAAAGTAACGAAAAATAACTATGGTTTGATGCCACACGCAGGGAACATAGAAAAAAGTGCTTTACAGCCAAACATAGAACTAAATTAAATGATTCTAGTCCCAACTGTAGAGAGGTTGAAATTAGCAGTAAGGAATACAAAAAAGTTCTCAGGAAATCGTATAGACTTTACACAAACCATTGGCATAAGAAGATTCGTAAACTAAAAGCTAATAGACCAAGACAATATTGGGAAAATATTAAAATCAGAGATAGAAATGAATGCCCTGTGAGTATGGATGATCTTTTCTTACATTGTAAATCACTGAATGTTCAACCAGATAGTGTTGAGAACGAAAGGGATATTGACTGTGACTTGCAACACGATCTTGAATTTTTAAATGCACCAATAAGTGACCAAGACGTTGAAAAAGCTGTACAGCAACTTAAAAATGGAAAGGCTTGTGGGGAAAGATAAAATACGAAATGAATATATAAAACAAAGCATTCCAGTGTTCAATAAAGTTCTTGATACAGGGACCATACCAGAAGAATGGTTAACTGGACTTATTTTGCCAATATACAAAAGAAAAGGTAGTAAATTGGACTGTAACAATTATAGGGTATAACACTTCTCAGTTGTGTTAGAAATTGTTCACAACAATTTTGAATAACCGTTTGACAGATTTTATTGAGAATAACAACACACTTTCGGAAAATCAAGCTGGTTTTAGACGAAATCATTCTACAACAGATCATATATTGTTTTAAAAAGTTTAATTGATATTTTCAATAGTCGTAAAGAGCAATTGTTTTGTGTTTTTGTTTTCTCAAAAGCGTTCGATTCAGTTTGGAGGCAGGGATTATGGCAAAAGCTTATCAAAGAAGGTGTAAATGGAAAGATTTTGCAAGTAATCACGAATATGTATCAGCAAATAAAATCTTATATATCTATAAATGGGAGTCAATCTGAATATTTTGGCAGCTGTAGAGGTGTTCTTCAAGGTGAAAATCTTTCACCTTTGCTATTTTTTTTGTATTTGAATGATCTTGAACTATATCTCACAGATCGTAACTGTGCTTTCTTGAATATTGATTTAAATCTCCCTGACTCAGATTTATTAAGTTACATTAGTTTACTTTTACTTTTATACGCTGATGATATTGTTCTCTCTCTTCGTTGCCACCGACCGGCGCGGACGTGTTTTTTCCCGAGCTCTGCGTTCTGTTTATTTGCTGAGTCGTGTTTTATATGTTATTCAGTTTTCCTCCCGTGTAGAATTGACCAAACAGTGCCTGGTGCTTCGTGCATTGTTTCTGTGAACAGAAGCGGATTGTTCTTAATTGAATACGTGTGTTTTAAGGGAAATTATCAGTGTGAAACTGCTTTCCCTCAAGATTTCTTCAACCAGTTTATGTGGTGTTGTGCCGCGGACGCGCGGCGAGACGCCTCGATTGCTTTCAGCTGTTGAAGCAGTGATCCTCCAGGCACCCCACATGGCCTCATCTGTCGTCACCCGTAAGCTGATCCCCTTGTCGCGGAAACAACCCCGGCCTGAAGTTTATACAAGGGATGACTGTTCGTGTCTATGGCCAGTGTGTGTACAAGTGGGCAGAAAAAAACGGCTAATTAATTTGTGGTGCAGATCAGATGGACCTCGTCAACCCGTGTTCCTTTGCTCCGGTTTTCCCCACTCCATCCTGTCTGTGTTGTGCTTTTTTTTTTTTTTTTTTTTGCTGTCCCAACCTCTGCACCACTTCAGAGGCAGTGCACCCATGCCGCTCATTCCGACACCCCGTCCACAGCCACAGCCCGGTCGGCCCCGCCGCAGCCCCGGCACCGGCAATCCACAGGGAGCAGTCAATGTCAAGTCGTCAAGAGGCAACCCATCGGAGGTGACACTGCACTACTGACGACAATAATTGCTTAGTCGCGGAGCCAGCGTGAGTGAGCTCTCCCTCCGGAGGGCGCCACCACGTCCGTCCAACGACAGCCCCCATGGACTCGCCGATACCGGTGACCCCGACGGAACCAAACCAAGGCCACAGACGTGGAGAGGACATCGAAATTGAGGTCACCATGAGAGCAGGGCATGAAAGGCCACAGAATTTGAGACATCTTTTTTATGCTGATCGATGAGAATGATGATGATTGAGATGATGCTACGGATTTCCATTTCGGTCTGAGACTACATGACAGGGCTGTACTCTGCGCTTCCTTTCATAATATATCCCGGCGTCAACCAGGCCCAAGAGATACAGGCACCTGCAGTGTTGGTCAGGAAATTTGAGCAACACCCTCAGAAACGCATCCATTAAGTGGATGAAACTCGACTGTGTGGTCCCAGTCTTCCCAAATGAGTCCGCAGCAAACTCAACTCTGGGTAGGAGCCAGTCAGGGCAGAAAAACCCACATGACTCTGATGGGATTCGAACCCACGACCTCCCAGCCGGGAGTCCGCGACGCTAACCACTTCGCCACGGTGGCTGGTGTCTGTGTTGTGCTTAAACTACTCCTTCACAAGTTACAACTACAGTACAGCACGTCTTCCCCGGCCAATATGGCCGTCACAGTCTACATGTAACTCCCCCTCCCCCCCCCCACCAACATGGTCAAGTCGTTCACAGTAATTGACGATGCAGTCTGCTGTTAGTAATGTACAGTCAGACAACCCTGAACTAAAAGCCACGCTTGACACGAAACAGAAAACTTTCAGGTGTTCTCAACTCAAAACTCTCACTCGTTGGCGTGATGCTTTAGCTCTTCGCTACCTGAATGACCCTGTCCCTGACTCTCCGTTCAATATTATATGGGAAGACAGGGATGAGGCAATAAAGTTATTAAAGTACCGCTGTGCTGTGAGGAGGTTTCAAAATACAACTTAGCAAAGACATTTGTTCAGATCTACAAGCATGACACTGAAAAATGCCTTACACTTTATTTCCTAAAAAAAAAAAATAACAAGAAAAAAGGATGTTGCTCATGTTTAGTCAAGGGTTTTAAGTGTGAGGCATGGACAAAGACTGAATTTCAAATACTGTGTGCCATTGTGGGCAAACCCCAAGACTCTGGCATGGATGCCAGCCATGTGTGGGATGAGCACAGGGCGCTGGGCTACATCACCGAGGACGATGCCAACAGTGACCAGCAGGACAATGCAGAACTCAGTGTGAAGGCCCGTTATCACTGAACTCCTTGCAGATACAGCCAGCCACCACGTCATCATTCCTGTCACCACGGAGTCCGCATCACTGTGTGATTCACAGTCCTGGGAGGTCAACAGTGATGTCACAAAGACTGCCAGTGACACTGACCCCACTACCCCAGAGATAACAACTACCAATGACACTGACCCCACTACCCCAGATATAACAACTACCAGTGACACTGACCTCACTACCCCAGAGATAACAACTACCAGTGACACTGACCCCACTACCCCAGAGATAACAACTGCCAGTGACACTGACCCCACTACCCCAGAGATAACAACTACCAGTGACACTGACCCCACTACCCCAGAGAAAACAACTAGTAATGACAACTGACCCCACTACCCCAGAGATAACAACTGCCAGTGGACACTGACCCACTACCCCAGAGATAACAACTACCAGTGACACTGCCCCCACTACCCCAGAGGTAACAACTACCAGTGACACTGACCCCACTACCCCAGAGATAACAACTACCAATGACACTGACCCCACTACCCCAGAGATAACAACTAGTAATGACAATGACCCCACTACCCCAGAGATAACAACTACCAGTGACACTGACCCCACTACCCCAGAGATAACAACTAGTAATGACACTGACCTCACTACCCCAGAGATAACAACACCAGTGACACTGACCCCACTACCCCAGAGATAAGAACAACTACTAGTGACATTCACCCCACTAACCCCAGAGATAAGAGCAATTACCAGTGACACTGATCTCACTACCCCAGAGATAAGAACAATTACCAGTGACATTGACCACACTACCCCACAGATAAGAACAATTACCAGTGACATTGACCACACTACCCCAGAGATCAGAACAACTACTAGTCACACTGACACAACCACCACTGAAGGGACCACTTCTACTGACAACACAGACCCCACCACCACCAATGCCAGTACAAGCACAGAAGCTAAGAATTGCATCCAGTGCTCTCTTTCTTTCACTGCATCTGTCTGGTATATCTTGCATCAAAAGCCTTGATGCAGATATTAAAACTCAGATTGACAACAAACTGAGGATTTTAAAACAGACGATGGAGGAGAAAGCTGACAGTCTGCAAGATGAGTGCAACACACTACGCAATCAGCTGAAAGAACAAACGAAGCTGATTGACAGTGTGTCTGACCGTCAAAAGCACCTCTTGAAATCAGCACGTGACTGTCACACCATACCACGTCCACTTGTAAAGTCATCAAAAAAGTCAACGCAGCCAGAACTAAAACAACTGGAACAATCTAGCGACGTGTGTACTAAGCATAGTAGTATTACGGCTGACAAAGAACAGACTGTCACTCACGCTGTGACCGACTCCGTCACTGTCACCAACAACAAACCAGCCTTTGACAGACAGCAGACTGACTCCACCCCTGTCATAGGTAATACCACAGTAGTCTCTGACTGACAGCTCAATCAAACTGTATACCCCAAAGTTCAGGATCCGTCTTCCCCCGAAAGGCAAAATTGTCAACTTCATTGTGGGGGATTCTAACCTTCAGTATATTGACCGACAGAGACCGGACAGGACGGGGCTCACCCATGTACGCACAATGCCTGGAGCGAAGGTGACTGACGTCACTGCTGCCATCAGAGATTGTGCAGTACGAGAGGATGTGCAGCGGGTGGCATTGCATGTGGGGGAAAACGACCTTCACAGACACTACTCTGTAGACACGATACAGCAGGACTTTGGTCACCTTCTGGGACAGGTAAAAAGAGTTTTTCCTGCTGCCAAAATCACTGTCTCTGCCCTTCTCCCTAGAAAACCTATTCCTTGAAATTCATTAATTTGATGAATAGGGAACTGCATGTCCTATGTTTAGAAACAAGTGCATGTTTTTTGTTTGAAACAAGTTTCGTTGATCAAAATCTTAGGATCGTTCAAAGCTATTTCACATCAGATGGTATTCGCCTGTCTGCCAGTGGCTTATCGCTCTGGTTACGGCAAATCATTCAGTTTCTAGAACTCCGTGTGAACCGGCCTCCACGGAATATGGGTAATGGGGCAAACCCAGAGCTATCGAAATCTCTTGAGATGCATGGTCACAAACACCTAACAAACATATGGAACATCACAAACTGTTCCACCCATATGGGTCGGGCTTTCGTCGAAATCACTCATGCCACATGGCCTTAACACGTCTCTGTGATACATGGCTATCAGCCATCAACAAAAGAAAACTCACTGGAACTGTTTTCCTCGATTTTAAGAAAGCCTCTGATCTTGTAGACCACAACATATTGTTTAAAAAAATGACTGCATATGTTAAAAATCCGGCAGCAGTCACCTTCTTTCAGTCATATCTTGAAAACAGGACCCAGGCGTGTTTACTTAAACGGCACGTATTCCTCTGAAGGACTAGTGAGCTATGGCGTTCCACAAGGCTCTGTCCTTGGACCTCTTCTCTTCTGTATTTTTATAAATGACCTACCGATGCACATATCTCACAATGATGTCATCTGTAATCTGTTCGCTGACGATAGCTCTCTTCATTGTAGTGATACAAACATCATATCTGTACAAATATCGTTACAACAAAGTATAAACTGACGTCTTAGAATTGTGCAACCAAAACCGAATGGTCCTTATACCCGCACAAAACAAAATGTATGGTCCTAGCATCGAGACAGAAACATCAACGACAGCATCTTATTGTTGAGCCTAAAAATGAGTGAAACCTTGATCGAGCAGGTTACCGAAAACCGTGTCTTAGGCGTGATCATCGATGAGAATTTTAAATGGCAATCACATGTAAATCATGTTTGCAAACGGTTGGCTCGCAATTTGTTTTTACTCAATAAACTCAGTTACTATGTTGAACCACACATCCGAAATTATTTTTTGACGCCCATTGCCTTTACTCACATCAACTATGCATCCACAGTCTGGAGTGGTGCTGGTGAAAATCACATAAAAAGATCAACTCTATGCATAGACGGGGAATTAAGCTGATTCTTCCCGACAAGTCTCTATCATCCACGAGCAAATTCGCAAAACTAATGATGTTACCACTGCAGAGCCAACTGACCTATAATAAGACAGTACTAATGTTTAAAGTCCATGCAAACATGGCGCCAACATATCTTGCTGAGTTTATCCAAATGGCAACGTGCGATATGATTCAAATAATTACATTTAACCTCATGTCCGCATTGATTTGTTCAAATCTAGTTTTGCATTTTTGGTCCATCTGTGTAGAACTCTCTTCCTCCGTCTGCCAAAACATGTGGATCACTGCCGTCCTTCAAATCAGCAATACTTAAACATTTACTTGAACAATAAATCTAACCTTTTGACCATAGTCTCAACGCCCTACTTTTATGCTTGCTTCTATATTAGCTAATGAAAATGTGCGTGTGTGTGTGTGTGTGTGTGTGTGTGTGTGTGTGTGTGTGTGTGTGTGTGTGTGTGTGTGTGTGTGCGTGTGTGTGTGTGTGTGTGTGTGTGTGTGTGTGTGTGTGTGTGTGGGTGGTGTGGGTGTGGGATGTGCGCATGCGTGCGTGTATGTGTGGGCGTGTGCGTGCATGTGAGCGCACGCGCGTACATGTCTGATTGTGTTTGTGTAATTTTGTAATGGATTTTAAAGAAAATTATCATTATTATTCTTATTACTATTGTTATTAATATTATTATAATGTTGCTATATTCTTCATTGTTTCTGCCATTATTAATATGTGCAGTCTGTTTAGTTGAATGTTGTAGAATAGCAAGGACAGATTGGAAGAATAGGCATTGCCTAAAATCTCTATCCTTGAGTAATAAAGTTTTTGAGTCTTGAGTCTTGTTTTCGCAGATTCTTTTTGTGGTTTACAGCATACTCTTTATGCATTAAGCGAGTATTGTAGTGCATGGAAGCTTAATGTTAATGTAGCAAAAAACAAAGGGTGTAGTCTTTAATGGACGCAATAATCCTAGAAAAAAAAACTGAAGTTCAAAAACCAGTCCATAGAAATAGTACCACACTTTCAAATATTTAGGTATAATCTTTAGCAGAACAGGACATTTTTATAAATATAAGAAGTATTTGTATGACCAAGCGCAATGTGCAATGTTTTCTTTACTAAAGATGGCAAGATTTCAAAATTTGCGTATAAAACATTGCACTGGACTTATACCAATCAATGGTTCTGCCTGTACTTTTATATGGCTGTGAAATTGGGGGATATAGTAATTTAAAGCCAATGGAAAGTTTTCAGCTTAAAGTTTTTAAGCATCTTTTTCATTTAAATCGTTCCACTAAAACAGAACTGATATATGGAGAACTAGGAATGTATCCTGTTTCAGTTCAAGTCTATGCACGAATGATAAAATTCTGGTCATCCTTACTTTCACCACAAACAAACAAATATTCATCTAGATTTTATCAAGTATTATACGATTTATACAGAAATCATGGTTTTGTATCTAGGTGGCTGATGTGCATACGGAATATCCTTATCGAAACAGGATTCGACTTTGTGTGGGAGACACAAAAGTTTTCGTCTGTTCACAGCATCTGTAGAAATGTTCGTAATTCACTAGAAGATGTTTACATAGGTGCATGGAACGATGCTTTGGAATCTAGTAATAAGTGTTTATTTTATAGGAATTTTAAAACAGAGTTTTGCCGTGAAAAATATATTGAAATGTTCCCTGATGTTTATATATGCCCTCTAATTCGGTTCCGCTATGGTAATCATAAACTCATGATCGAAATTGGCAGACGATTTGGAATACCTCATGATGAACGATTTTGTCAGGACTGCGACCAGAATGACCATGGCGACGAATTTAATTTTGTAATGAAATGCACCAAATATGATGATATTAGAAATACGTTTATACCAAAACAATTTACATGTATAAAGTCCGTATTTAACTTTTGTCGTTTGCTCTGTGGTAAGTAAAAAAGTGTTGCTAAACTTAGCGAAGTTTTTAAAACTTAGTAAAGTTGTGAAACATTATATCCAGTGTGTTAATTATCGGGAACATTTTTGGATGTTTGATGTTTCGTTTACATTTGTTTATTTTGTTTCAAGTCCTCCATCTTCCCCGAAGATGGAGTATGGCTGCCTTAATGGCGGGATAAAAAAGGGTCATACACACAAAACTCCACTGCCTGGCTATACAGGGAG